>QOVE01000977.1:6096-19628 GCA_003521275.1 Tricholoma sp. MG99
ATTGTGTTGTAGAGGATTTGAACCCCCAACCTTATGGCAGGTGCACAGCCCACCGCAGACAAGTGGCGTGTTAACCGCTACACCACCTGTCCACTGGTTCTATGACATATGAAGATGGCCAGTCCAGGGAGAAAATTTTTGAAGAGTCAGAACCTGTACAAGAAGGTAAGAGTGAAGTCAAGACATGTAATTTTATAACATGTACCTTGACTGGGGAGAGTGACTATGAGGAGGAAGATGAGGAAATGACTGAACTAATGGACATAGATGATTCAGATGAGGAAGACAATGATGAACAGCAGGAAAATATGTGGAGTAAAGAAGAAGAGGAAAGGTTGAATGAAAGCAAGGAAGAAGATTGGTATGGAGACAAAGAAGATTATATTGAAGAAGGTAACCATGGATACGATGGAATGTTCAATGGACTCCTTGTCTTTTTACTTGACAACCATTACTCCAAACAACATCCATCAGAAGATGCAATCAACTGGGAAGAAGACACACTTATCTTTCCATCAGATTTTGATGGGATTGGTTCTGACATTCAACATACTCAGTTTCAAGTTTTTACAGCATACAAACGAGTAGCTCAGAAGGTACATCCTGTGTCAGGAACCTTCCCTGAAGAGGCATGAGTCCGCCAATCCTTCCCACATGATCCATTACAATCTCTACCCCCATTATCACCACATCCCCCAGAATTCATACCTTCTGCACGACTTACAAAAGAACGTATGAATGATTTAAACATAAACAAGGACAATTTCTTATGGCCAGAAGAGGAAAAGCTCTTCCAGCATATCCTACAGTTAAATGAGGATACCCTGCCATATGAAGAAAAAGACCAAGGAACATTGAAGAAGGAATATTTTTCTGACTACATTATGCCTACTGTGCCCCATACACCATGGGAGTACAAAAATATTCCTATACCACCAGGAATCAGAGACAAGGTAAAAGAGATGTTGAAGAGTAAAATTGATGCTGGAGTATATGAACCAAGTCAGTCATCTTATAGAGGGCGTTGGTTCTGTGTTTTGAAGAAGAATGGCTCCCTACAAATTGTTCATGATCTACAGCCTTTGAACAAGATGAGCATTCAAGATGCAGGACAATTACCCATTGTGGACGACTTTGTAGAATCCTATGGGGGTCGTCAATGCTATACAGTATTTGACCTCTTCTGGGGATTTGATGCACGAATTGTTGATCCACAGTCTCGTGACATGACTGCCTTCTACAGCCCCTTGGGATTGTTACGACTCACTGCCCTCCCAATGGGATACACAAATTCTCCTGCTGAATTTCAAAAGTGCATGACATTTATATTGCAAGATGAAATTCCCGATGTGGCCAATATTTTTATTGATGACCTGCCAATCAAAGGTCCAAAAACACAGTATCCTGATAAAGATGGGAACCCTGAGGTTCTTTGAGAGAACCCTGGTATTTGTTGTTTTATCTGGGAACATGCATTAGATGTGCACCACATCATGCACAGAATCAAATGTGCTGGAGCCACATTTTCTCCCAAGAAAACTCAAATATGTAGACAACAAGTTGTCATCGTAGGACAAAAGTGTTCACCAGAAGGACGTTCCCCAGATGATGACAGAGTTGCAAAGATTTTGAAATGGCCTCCCTTGACAACAGTTAAGGAGGTCAGAGGATTTCTAGGATTATGTGGAACAGTCCCCATCTGGATAAAATATTTCTCACACATTGCACGACCCCTTGTACGCCTTACTAAGAAGGATGCAGAGTTTGAATGGACAGAGGAATGTGAGGAGAGTTTTGAAACCTTAAAGGAAAAGGTGACAACTGCTCCAGTACTCTGACCCATTGACTATCGTTCAGAAAGACCCATAATTCTTTCTGTGGACACCAGCTATATTGCAGTGGGATTTACACTATCCCAGGAAGATGAAGATGGAAAATGTCATCCAGCTTGTCATGGATCTATCCCCTTGCACTCTGTGCACAGCAAATACTCACAGTCCAAATTAGAGCTGTATGGATTATCCGTGCATTGACTGCATGGAAATTATATCTTGTAGGAGCACCCAATTTGGTGGTTGAAATGGATGCATCCTATGTCAAGAACATGATTAATAATCATGACATGCAATCCAACAATGCCTTAAATTGCTGGATTCAAGGAATTCTGCTACATGATTTTACTTTGAAGCATGTCCCAGCAGCACAGTTCAGAGGGCCTGATGCTCTTTCTCGTCGACAGCCAGCAGAAGATGAAGAGGTAGAGAATTAAGATGACTCATGGCTTGAGGAGATAGCCCTACTCATCACAGTGCCCAAGCAGTGTACTGTGCCCAGATTCTATTTCCATAATGCCACACGATTGCCTTATAAAGTCCTTGCTCTACCATCCAGTCAACCTCACCTTTCCCATCCAGACCAATTATTGGTTGATGTACGAAGATTTCTGGAAACCTTAGAGGTTCCTCAGGAGAAATCTCTTCAAGCTCGAAAGCAGTTCTTGAAGAAGTCATCCCACTTCTTTCTCAAAGATGGAAAAATGTATCACAGGAATCAGGAACGAGCCCCCCAACTAGTTGTTCTAGACCTCAAGAAACGGGTTGCAGTGTTAACCCAGGCACATGAACAACTAGGGCATAAAGGTGAAGAGGCAGTATTTCAGTTGGTAAGGATTTGCTTCTTTTGGCCACATATGCGAACTGACATACACCATCATGTGGCATCCTGTCATGACTGTCAAATTCGCAGCACCAAACACATGGAAGTTCCTGTATCTATATCCATGCCCACGACATTATTCCAGAAGGTTTATATTGACATGATGTTTATGCCTCCATCAGGTGGATACCATCTGATAGTGGCGGCCAAGGATGATTTGTCAGGTGTCACAGAAGCCAGGGCCCTGAAAAATGCCACATCCAAGAACTTAGCCAAGTTCTTTTTGGAGAAAATATACTATCGTTATGGAGCCATTGGACAAGTAGTAACTGATAATGGAGGAGAAGTCAAGAAGGCATTTGAAATATTGATGCAGAAGCTAAGAATTCCTTAAGTACACATATCACCCTACAACAAACATGCAAATGGAGTAGTGGAAAGAGGCCACTTCATTCTTAGGGAAGCCATAGTCCGGTCATGCAAGAAAAATGCCAAGGGTGAAGCCATCAATTGGCACCAGCAAATTCCCTTAGCAGTGTTTGCAGACAGAGTCACAGTCAACAGCGTAATGGGATATTCACCTTACTACCTACTTCATGGAGTGCATCCCCTCCTCCCCTTCGATCTGTTTGAAGCAACTTTCCTAGTGGAAGGATTTTATTCTGGAATGAGTACATCAGAATTGCTCGCATTACGCATCAGACAGCTTCAGAAACACAATGGTGATTTGGAACGAGCTGCTGAGGTTCTTAAAAGATGCCGGCTTTGATCAAAGGATCAATTTATTTGGCGCTATGCTAAATGATTACAGAAATCAGACTATCCTGCAGGATCATTGGTATTGATCCAAAACACTTGGCATGAAGACTCACTCAACAAATTTAAAATTCAGCCCAGGTATTTAGGCCCATATGAGGTTGTCAGGAAGACAAAGAAAGGAAATTATGTTGTAATGGAAATGGATGGAGCAGTCCATCAACTTCCATATGCAGCATTCCATGTCATATCCTACATCCGTCAAGACGATCCAATTTTGATGGAAGTATTAGCTGAGGAAGGAATTGATGATGAAGACAATCTGTTGGAATATGATGAGCAGGATGATCAACTCAATCTGAATGAGTCTGATGTCTCAAGGTCAGATGTTAGCTCTAATTCAACAGATGAAAGTGCCGGAGCCGAAGAAGACTCATCCAAAAAGGAATGCTTCACGATCATATCTGATCTTAGAAATTTAGATCGATCTACATCTTAACAGACCTCAATATGCAAAGACGATATCATTCTGGTTGTAACACCAGAGATTATCAACCAAATAGAAAACAAAACTTATTATTTTGAAGAGCATTTAGTAACTGAATGGCCAAAACGCATATGGTTTTATTTGACAGAACCTGTCAATGCAATACAATTCATGGCAATTACCGAGGACCCTGAAATTTCAGATTACTGGTATAATGTGCCTGTAATCAAGGGAAGCGAACGTGATGGGAAAATTACCCAATCAGGAATTGCCTACCCTGTTAAGGAATTATATGAGGTACCTGCAGCAATTTGGATCGGTATTAAAGAAGAGGCTGATGAATGGAATATCAGAGCCCCCCTGTACCGCTCACCCCAGATGATTCAGGAGTGGTCCTGCATCGAACTAATCAGAGCAATTTGGATTGGTATTGAAGAAGAGGCCGATGAATGGAATATCAGAGCCCCCCTGTACCGCTCACCCCAGATGATTCAGGAGTGGTCCTGCATCGAACTAATCAGAGCAATTTGGATCGGTATTGAAGAAGAGGCCAATGAATGGAATATCANAAGAGGCCGATGAATGGAATATCAGAGCCCCACTGTACCGCTCACCCCAGATGATTCAGGAGTGGTCCTGCATCGAACTAATCTGGATATTCTGATTAGTAAGTTCCTAGGAACTATCCAGGATATCATAATCCATTCAACGTTCTTTCCATCTATCCAATATGCATCACTCGCTCAAACATATAGTCAAACGTTTACAATCATCCTCTCGACAACTCCTATCTCACGTCTGAAGAAGTCATAATAATATCATCACCCCATTTGATGATCGGTGCATTACATTTCACATTCATAACACATATCTATTAATATACAAAATCCAGATCACCCATGTTCCTGCGATTAATCATTGCTTCAGCATGGAAAATCCAAGCGGATCCAAAGTATCCACACATTAATTATCTCATTTATCAGAGCACATCAGCATTGGAGAAAGGACTTCATGTGTTCATTTCTGGACATTGGTATGGATGCATCACTGCTGTGGAAGGACTCGAAGTGTGCAACCAATTAATTGTTACAATCACATTTCCAGTGGGAGAACTGGGAACTTGCTACCATGAGTTTTGGGCTCTGTCCAATCATATGCAAGCACTGGAAGAACCTCAGGAACAGGTATTAGACTTTATACCCGAAATTCCCCTACACTATACAAAGGATCCATTCTACCCCACCACATCTCATCACCTTACTTATTCCAGTGTTACCAAACCACACTTATAAATCTGATGCACACATCATTTTCTAATAAAACAAAACTCTAATACAAAAGATACCGAGCTGTCATTTGTCAAATCGAGAACTGATCAGTGTGACCCTGATCTGGCACACAGCTGATCTCACCATTATTGAACGAATAGAATGCCCTCCACATCTACTCATTCTCCTGTCCCATCGTCTCCGGAGATACAGGACTGGACAACAAATGGAGATGATGGAGACATCCAGTCTCAACACAACAGTGCTGAGACGCAAGCAGAAAGGCCCAAAGCATGGGCAAGGCAACTCTATACGGCAGTCATAGGCTAAGACAAACTGTGTAACTACATGTATTCTAACATGAACCAACAGGTCACATGATCGTGTATGGAACTCCACCAGGTGCTGCCGCCATGGCTACAACAAGTAATTTATCATGCACACTATCAAAAAATTGATCACTAATTCCTCCACAAAGACAGCTTAACTCAGAATCAGTCTTCATAAAGCACGTGAATATAGTATATGTTCAATATGCAGGAGCAGACCCAGATGGAGAAAAACTTTGGCATTTTGCAGAAGCATCAAGACTCATTAGAGAAGACCAGCTTGTGCTTCTAATTCTGGTGTCAGAAGACTTGGAGGATAGTAATGCCCCTTGCGTAGGAGAACTGAGCCAAGTGCTCAATATTTCATTGGTCAATTTGCAATTGGCCTGTGTCATATTAGTAGGAGTTGTGTGGGGAGAGGGAGAAGAAGAAGAGGAAGCTACTTTTTACGTGCCAAGATCACTCCTATATGCACCCCGCTTTTAGAAGAAAACCTTCTCATTTCGCTTATGCATAACCACCCTTATCAAAGAAGAAATCTATCTTATCAGACTAAAGGAGCATAGAAGATGAGATTGAAGAAAGCAGCATGTGGAAAACATGTGAAGCTGAAACGACACATTTTTTATTGGATTCATCCTTGCTTCCTACTACCACCATGACGTGTATCAACTCACATTATTCTACCAACATGTTTAGTACTCAGAAAAATGAGAGTACACCAAAGTATGCATCACTTTCTTTGGAAACAATCCAACTATCTAAACTCATGAAACTAGGACACACATTCCCAGAAGAATGCACCAGACTTCTGATGAAAAAGTTATTCATGCCCAGCCTCTTCGAAAGGCTTTTTCATCAAAGATATGATGGAAGCTTGCTCACATTGAAGGAAAGATAAAATTGAGAGATACAGTTTGGATAGAAGTTGGAGCGCATTCAGACAAGTTCGATAATGAAAAGAGAAAGAGCCTGTTTAGACAATGCAGGCTATTGGAAATTCATCACTTCTAGAGCAGATATGCCATCATATCCATGGCTACACTCAACCCATCTCCATATTCTGATCGCTATATTCCATGCTACCACATGTTTTGGGTCGAGTCTATCATTTTAGATATACCTTTGGAACAGCGACAGGCCGCATATCAGGAATGGCTTCATCAACCCTTTGTCATGCTTCATGTTATGTAATTTTTTTTCTTTTCTTTGCCCCTTCATTATGTGACAACATGATGCCTACTTTCATACTTATGCATACTTCCTTTCATAATTTTTCTCTACTTACATATTGAACCATACCCTACCACGTGTCATAATTTCTCCTGTTGCAATGAGTTTGCAACAGTTTCATTCTTCCCTTCATTCACACACTTCTTTCTTCACTCATACATCACATTTATGGACACCCTGATCGCATGGACGATTGCCCTAATGACTTTTGTTGTGGGAGTCATGGTTATATGGCAATTCTTTGACAATATCCGGACAAGCCATATCGTCCGAGAGCTTGCAAGTGAGTTTGTGGAAAGTTCCCCACAACTCGTCTTTGCCCGAAGTCAGTACCCTGCCTACATGATCCTAATATCAACCGACTCACTGACCCTAATCCAAAGGAACCCAAGAAGATGTTGAAGGAGATCTTCATATTCCAGTTCCTCCCTCGACACCAGTCCAAGGATTTCCCATTGTTCCACCCCCTTGTTTTTCCTTTGCCAAAGATAATCAGTGTTTCACACCACCTTCATTTCATCATCACATACAGTTCAACCTACCTTCTTCCTTTACACAGAGTGAAAGTAGAGTGTAGAGTCAGCCAAAACGATTGCACATAATGGTTCCACGTTACGCCCCCTCTTATCAACCTTCATTTCACCAATACCCAAATATGCCTAAACAAATATACCTTGATTTCATACAAATGCTTATCACAAAATTGCCTAACACTATGAGTAACAAAGTTACTCATCTCCCAGCTACAACTCACATGGGAAGAATCTGGAAACTACTCATATCCAGTATCCCACAAATTTGGCAGAAGTCACTAACCCAAGAGAAAAAATGATCTTTTGGGAAATCATCACACAATCTTGGAGTCATCACATACAAAGCTAGAGAACATGTTGACGTTCTATATTCTCGAATACATCAAGGCATATTCCTTATCTTACAGAAGGAGAGGTTTGGCAACTAGGGACAGTTGCATTTTCGTTTCTCGCGAATGTCACACCTGAAATGTGTTTCAGGTAAAAGTGACATGAAATGGCATAGGATAATCCTATCAGCTCAAAGGATACAGGTCAGGGAGCACAGGACAGGTGGGGGAGATCAGCACAAGTAATGTCATCATCATGGATCAGCACAGTCAAACTCAAAACCACTATTACCATGCTTCAGCAGGGGGCAACATCCAGATCAGTGCAACAGAATGTGCAGTGTTATATTCTGTTTACTCTTCATTTCCATTGTTCCCCATTCTTGGAATAGGAGCACATGCTTCATTTCCATTGTTCCCTTTACTTGGTAATTATTTCCTATTCTTAGTGCAAAAGCACATGCTTCATTTCTATTGTTCCCCCATTTTAGAAATACTACACAGCTTTTGTATCCATTGTTCTTTTCCATTGTTCCCCTTATTTAGTAGTATCTTCCTTATTTAGAAATGCATGTACTGTAGGTATACAAGGAGGGACATTTTCCCTTCCTTAGGTATCCAAGGTATCCAAGGCATCCAATCCAATCCAATTCATCCAGTCCATTTCATCCCATTCCTTGGATCACCCCTCATTCAAATTGTATCTTCAATTCAACCTTAACTGGTGTGGATTAGGATATACTGTTATACTGATTCTACCTGCATACTATAGTCAAAGACTGACTATATCAGGGTAGACACTGTCATCATCAACTTCAGATCAGCCTACAGTGGTGTGGTCTAGGTTACATTAGGAATACAAGTCAAGTCACATCATCATATTCAAGTCACGTCATCATAGTCAAGTCAAGCCATTGTAGTCAAGTCATTATATAGTCTGCAGTCACAGACAAATCAGTTTATTTCCATCCAGTTGGAAAACCCATTTGTACTTCCTAACAAAGTCAAGAATAACACCGTACCCACGAACGACCAGGCTAGTCCGTTCTACACATCAAGTTCCGGTGACGTCTGGACACTAATTAATTTTAGTGTGACACCGTACCCACTGCCTCGAAGGCAGTTGAAACTCAACTGCCCTAGCTTTTGCCCCTGGTGTAACCAAAACCGTCATTTTCTGAGACCTTGTCCAAGTCTGTGTGTGCATGTGGAGGTCAGTTGAACCATGATACAATAAGTCCCTCAGTAGAATTTCATTCTAACATTACATGTGTAGCAGGTTTGACTGTTTGTCACCTGCACCAGCACTCTCAGGCTGAAATTTGGACCATGATCGCAAGTCATCTGGAAACTGAGACTCGGACTGGTGAAGTTTTCCCTACCACAAATTTAAAGTTGGACAACATATCAATTGATCCCCCAGGCGGGGGCCATGACTTTAAATAAACATTACTATCCATGTGGCTTTTTATTCGTCTTCGGTAACACTGCTGCCTACCCGCCAGAGCTGCTCAGAGGCTGGAAAATACTGGTCCATGGAAGTAAACAAGTGATAAAAGGACTTCTGATTCTGCTGCATTCCACTGCCGAAGGTTATGGTAAGACATCGAACAGCAAATGTTGCAGGATTACAATGTACTATGTATTTATCCAGGTTCTTTTATCCTGTGTCTGTCAGCATAAAATCATCCTCCATCCTTTGCACACAGTGGTGCTGCAATTCTAGGAATACTTGTCGCGTCATAATAAGTTTGCATCTTTCACATTGCACAAATAGACCAATGAATTCAACTTCTGTCAATCCCAGTCCATCCATATCTTCAAGCTTGGCGAACTTGCACCAATGTGTTGCATAGCCGAAATCAAAATCAGATCCAAGGTGTTGTGGCACATCTACTAAATCTGCACATAGTTTCACTATGATCGGCTTTATGGTATGGTATGTTTCACTTACTTGCTTTGGCATAGGTCCTTTTCAACTGCCTTGTGCTTTCCAACTCTAATCAATGATAGGCGGGCGGCAGGCAAACTGCACCTGAAGCACCTGTATCACCATCTAAGTCCTTGTTGAGAAGGTTGAGAACTTACCTCTGGCTGGAAATACCTTTGTAGAAACATTTTTCTTTGCAAAAATCTGATCAAAAGAGACTAAAGTGGAATATAATTACGCCCATCTCAGCTGGAGTTGCAAGAATCTTTATTTTTGCTGTAGTTTGTATGGTGGCAGCCTGGTCAGCTAGTTTGGTAGTCCTAAGGTCCTCATCAAGTAGTCAGAATCACATAGTATGAGCTGTTACTTCAATGCAGAGCCAGGCATGGTCGAAGGCATCCTCCACTGGTTTGTAGAGTAATAGTCCATTGCGGACATCGTTAATGTCGGTGAGCATGGTGAGATGTGATGAAGCTGAGCGCCAACAATACTGAAAGATGTGGGTGGATAATACACTATCATGTCTGAGTTCTTTCCCAGTTGCCATGTCAAACAGCTCATTGTTGCCTCCATAGGTTGCCTATTCTCCTGAGAGATCACTATGTTGAGAAAGCTCGCTGTGTCAAGAGGGGTTGCATTGTTGGGAAAGATGGATGTGTTGAAGAAGGTCACTTGTGTCTGAAGGAATAAGGCCGTTTAATGAATGCTTGAAATTGGGTAATCAACCTTGGCTCCTGCTACCGACAGAGAACTGAGTAGCATTCTCAAAGTCTAGTACTGCCATGATGTTTTGGACTGACACGAGAAACATCTCTGAATCTGCCAATTATGACCAACCTTAGGAAGTAAGGTCAGGTAGTGTCAGATTGATTTGTCAATAGGACCCACCACTTGCTGGTGGCAGCCACACAATAAAATTAATTTTATCATAATTCTGGGTGGCAAAATAATTGGAAACAACATCTGTTGGAAGTTGATTCATTAATATGGCCATGGACAGTAAAGCAGTAAGGTCAAGCTTGTTCCACATGGGCCATAAGTAAGCAATCATTGAAGGATCATAGTAATTGAGTTGTCAAATCACTCATGTGTTCCACAAATGCCATACCATTAAGGTCACCATTGCCACTGTGCCTGTCAGGTCTCCCCACAGGGTGCCAGATATGCAGATCCAGGCATTGCCCTGAGCCACACCAGGGACTGCTCCCTGTACCAACCAGCATCATGAGCAAGCAGCGATTTGAAATCCAGACACATTTTTACCACACAACATACAACCATACCAAATGCTGATGGATCACATGACTTCAACTCAGAGTTGGAAATGGGCTTGAAGGCAAAAATGAGGTAGCCCCAAATATTACTGGACAATAATATTATCTTAAATTAGTGTTATTTTTAGCCCATAAACTATTTAAACACCAAACTAATAATATAAGTAAATATTTGATCTTATTAATTATTTTAATTATAACAATAAAAATTAAACCAAATTAAATAGCATTAAATTAATTTATTCTTTTGCCTCGTGAGAATAGAGGGGGCTAAAGATAACACTAATTTAAGATAATATAATTATCCTGAATTTATCGTGCTAGAATTGTCCAAAATCTAAGTGTTCTACTTTTCCAGTACATGTTGTCCTCTTTCCATCATCATGATTCACCACCACCATCACTGTGCTAGCCCACCAGACATCATTTACTGTAAAAAGTTGAGAACTTTCCTATCTATATATGTAGTCTTACTTTACCCTGAGAATATGAGAACTTATTAATGGATACATAAAGAGTTTGATATCTATCGGCTACAGCCGAATCATCAGCATATGCTGACAATTAAAAAAACTCTAGAGCATCTACCTCTCCCAAACTTTATTCAACACTAAACTACTAACTTGGATATAATGTGAAAAAATAAATTAGTATAATGCTATTTAACTTGGTTTAATTATAATTGTTATAGATAGGTCCATGAGAGTCACAGATTGCTCTACTGGGCATCCTGAAACTGGCGTCAGATGCAGCGCCAACATGTGACTCACCTTGGCCATTGTCTGGCTGATGCTGTTCCAGATGCAGGCACACACATTGCCGGCATTCTCGATCTCTCTCCTAGTTGGCCATTTTCCTGTCGTTTCTGCAATATCTTCCATCACCTCAATGTAACTTTTCAACACTTCTTCCTTTATCTTGAAATTCGGGATTGAGGAAAATATACCACAGGTGATGTGGGCTATCCTTATCAGGACCTTGACAATTATCTGGAAATGCTGCCTCAATAGTTATGTGAATTTAGGGAGTGGACTCACTTTTCCAGATAATGCATAAAAATGTTGTCATACAAACTTAATCAAGAATATTGATTTATTGTGGAATGATGTGTCCAACATGTCAAGGACCATGAAGAACTGCATATCATTGATGCATTGGATTATCTAAAGCACGTGCTGATCGCCCTTCCCAATACACTCAATCCACCTCTTCATCCCTTTCAAACTGCCCTGTGTTGCTACCTTCGTTTTGTATTCCTTGTACAGGTGAAGAGTCTTCTATGCATTGTCTTCCACATTTTTGATGACTTCCATGTTTCTGAACAGATAGTGACCAGGAAGGTCCCTGTCCCTTAGAAGTACTTTTGTTGATAGGACATTTATATATAAATTATCTATCAGTGTATTAATGAAATGAAGTTACTTACTGGTGTCGTAAATTTTGATGATCAATAATGTGTATTCCGTTAACATTGCAATTTGATTCTCCAAAAGGCATCAATGGACAGGGACAATGGTTAGCATGAGGCACAGTCTATGATTTCATGTTTTTCCAACATATATATGCAATTAAATTTTTGCCATACACTCTAGGGTTCACAGTGCCTTCAACCTTTATGAAACACCTCTGTCTATATACTGATAAACATAAACATAACCTGGACCTCAAGGCGGCACCGTAGGAAATGTGAGGAGCAGATATTAGTCAATACAATGGTGCAGTGCCTCCTACTCACATGCATGGAGGATTTACATGATTGAGTTGTTGTTATCCAATGCTAGTCTTATGCTAGCCTACATACTGTTTACTTCCATCAAAGTCTCTAGATTCTACAAAAGAACAAGACATTGCCCCAGTAATCAAGGCCAAGCCATAAATGAGTCGACTGGTATTTTGGAGTCGAAGCTGTTGCCAGTCACTCACCTCAAATGGAGGACAGATGAGTTGTTCTGCATCATCCAGCACTCCCACCCAAGTGCTATATGAACTCAGTGGGCCAGCCGAATACACTGGATCTCGTTCAGCCAGCACTATTCTTTGCTATAAACCCGGTCTTACTGAGGAACTTCAATGATGGTCAGGATAGCACATACCCATCGTCTGATGAAGCACCACTGCTGCTGCCACCACCAAAGTGTAAACACTGAAGGAATTCTTCGAGGGCATCACCTGTTGATGATGGCAGTGAGACATGATCAAACAAGTAGACAGAAGAATTGTAGTATTGTAGTATATTTTATCTACTTGCATCAAATAGTATACAGGTACCCATGAGTTACCTGCAAGTACTTGTCCCAACCCATATACCCACAAGTACTTGCATACTCACGAGTTACACACCTGCGGATCCGAGTCATCATTGGGAAACTACTTCTGCGGATCCGAGTATGGCATTCCTAAATAAGAATACTCACGAGTTTGGATCTGGATTATCCGTGGGTGCACTCGTGCTATGCCTTAGGCTTGATCAAGTGTGTATCAGAACAAGTCCATTATGGTACAAAGTATGAGGATATTATAAGGACACCTGCATTATGGTACAAAGTATGATGTTATTATCAGGATAAATCCATTATAGTACAAAGTGTGATATTATTACCAGGACCCTTGCATTATCATACAAAGTATGATGTTATTATCAAGACCACTGCATTATGGTACAAAGTATGATTATATTTTCAAAGTCTGTCTATTATGGCACAAAGTATGATGTTATAATGTGGACCCCTATGTATATG
>QOVE01000982.1:2361-14960 GCA_003521275.1 Tricholoma sp. MG99
ATTTATGCCGGTGAGTTTATTTCATCTCCATCAGATGTTCGATTCTTACCTGATTTTCTTCCTAGTCATGGGTGTGATGGCGTTCAACAAGAGCCGCAAGCAATACAACGAATTCCTGTCTGGGCATCTCACCAACCATCGTTACGTACGTTTGATGTGTCTTGCTGGGTTCGGAAGCTTTTGCACCATCATTCTCGGCACCTACGTTCTCGTCCGCAACTGCACCGTCGACCCAATTGAACCATGGCGCGGTTGGGCTGATACCCACGCGGACTTTTCTCGCGTGGACCAGTTTCCCGCTATCGTTTGGCGTTACGCCCCAAACGGTACAGAGGCGTCGCTGGAACTTGCCCGCTGGTTGACCGTCCTCTGTGCTTTCACTTTCTTCGCATTCTTCGGCTTCGCAGAAGAGGCGCGCAGGCACTACCAAACTGCCGCCCAGTCGATCGCCAAGCGTGTAGGAGTTTCTTCCACTGGTACATTTGGCTCTACGCTATTCAGCTCCACCGGGTATGTGTTATTTACGTCTCTGGCAATATTTCATTTAATAACTCCACTTGTAGATCGAAATCAAAGCATGGTATTATGTCCACTGGCAATGGTGCGACCTTGCCTGTCTTCATCCACAACCACACTACCCGAAAAGTCGACGATCTCGACTCGATTTCCGATATGTCGGTATCTATTCATGATGCCGGAGGCGTTCTTGGCGAAGAGAAGGAAAAGTCCTTCTCGCCCGATGTCTCTTACAGCGCCCTCTCCCTCGCAGACGTAGGCGGTGTGCTCCCGGACTACAAGGCGGATCCTTACTCCCCTACACCCACCTCTGGTGCATCATCTGCTTCCAGCCTTTCTTCTCCTGCTGTACACCCAGCTGGGTTGGCGGCTCCCAGTTCCCATCAGCGGCCCGATTCTACCATAGAGATATCCTCTGTTCGTTATCTTGACGTTCATGAGCGTCCGCTCTCTTACGTCGTCCATGAGCCTACGCTCTCAGACGCCTCTTCAGAAGTTCGCAGGAACCCACAGGACATGGCTTGATTGGAATACTTTCATTTCACTTTTCGTTCATTCAAACACTGTTTGTGATGTTCATACCATTGTAGCTCTAGCTTTTCTCTTCTGGGGACACCCTTCATTTACCCTATACTCGCGCGTAATACTTGGGATTGCGATATCCTTCTGTAGCCGTTTGCCTCCTGTAACATAGACATGCCAAGTATAGATACCCAAAATTATGACAACGGTACTATGACCCTGTTTTTTTTTGAGTGCATTTCTGTACATGTTGGATGTCGAATATTAAATAAATCAAACGATGGCAGCTTAGAGCACTCCCAAGGAAGTAAGTAGCTCTAGCAATAATGCATCGTGCATCGATAATCGATATACTGGTACCGCTATGCCGTATCCAAACAGCTCTGTGTTTATCAGGGAGGTTGATAAGACGGTTGGAAGCTGACGAAGAAGTCGTTAAAAGGTTCCTATATCAACTTATTATCAAGGCTGCATGGGTTGATCACGGTACTACTAGTACTTCTAACGCTAGCCTGAGATCACGTACTGGTTTTGATCGTATTTATATCCCTGGGCCTTCGTTCAAGTTATTTACTATAGCAATGTAAATTAGCAGCACTGGCATCCTCATGTGCGAACATGCTTGGTATAGGGCAGCGCCTATCAATCTGTTAGGCTCTGAACCTGTTCAGGGATCCTTCTGATAATCATCTTGATGTCGAGCAGACGTCTCAATAGATTTCTGATACTGGCAGGTCCGAGTCCATACTACTTGAGTGCCTCAAGTCAAGAAGTAATTACCTACTAAACCATAACAACTTATCATTTTCAAGTTCCGTACGTTTGTGGTGATTTCCTGCTCCTGGAAGAGAATAGATATTTAATAAGACAGTCGACTGTGACTCTAGTATGCAGCATACCGTTCTGCTCCTGACCTTCGGGGTAATCGTGCCCGCTATCCCGCCCGTTCAGTGCGTCATGTCTGTGGTCGCCTAAAAATCGTGGGACCCGGCCATCAGTGCCATCACGTTTCCCAGTTGAACTGGGAGAGGCCGTAGGAAGCTTGACGGGGCCAGAACCGCCGCGGCCATGAACTATTGGGTGTTCCAAGGGCACTGGCGTCGCTGACACGAGGAAGGTCACTGCATGGACAAATGTCAAGACAGATGTAAATTACGAACTTGAACAGAACACGAATGATGATGCAGCTTACAGGACAATATGACGAATGCAGTCACCGGCAAGCCTTTGAATTGCATAATTGTCTTGGTAGAATCGGATGAGTGTCAAGTAATGGGGTTGATGGGATTGAAAGCGAACTTCCTGGAGATTCTCCCTCGTTTCCCTCAGTATTTAACTAAGGACTAAGTTCCCGATTTGAGTTGGATTCGAGAGCAAACAAAATGGAGTAAAATAGAATAATAAGAAGCATCCCGACCTTCGCAAAATCCATCTTCGCCGCCTCGAGACGCAGCACCGCGCAGTACAGGAACGAAAGTATTCTGTTACATCTGTATAGAAGTGAAGGTCGGATCGGAGCAAAGAGATTGCTCAGATCCCCCATATCTCACGCCGTATCTCCCACCGTCAGAGTCGATCCGCGACGCGCATTGACACTTCATGTCATAGTCCCGCATTTGTGTCGCCAGTGAAGAGATTCCAGTAATGGTGCAAACAGCAACTAGAGAGCGGCGGCCACCTGATATCGTGTCCGTGTCAAGCCCTTTCACTGGCAAGGTCATGACTCATTATAGCCCCGTTCGATCAGTTTGTCCGAGTCGAGGATAGCCGATCATTGATTAATATGTAGACTAGCCTGTTATAAGTAGACACTTACATCAATATCCAGCCAGTGACGGACCTCGATCGACTTCGACGACTCGTGATTGAAAAAGGTGAAGACTTCCTCGAGTTGAATTATTGTAGTCGACGAATTCTGTTACGAAAAAAAACTTGGTTAAGGCTGGAGCGCGATAGTACTCTTAAGCTTGCGGACTCGGACGGCTGCTGAACGAGTCAGAACGACTCGGACAACCATCATGATCAGGTAAGTACTAACGTTAACATGCACACCGTGACCGTCAGCACGGAATGGACGGTCCCGTAGTACCCGTGCCGTTGGGGCTCAGTTCAGCATAGTAGAAGTCAACGACCGTCCATTACCGCAGTACCATCGCAAAACAGCCGTCGATAGCCGTAGTACAAGCTTAGAATACTCAAGTCAACTTCAAGTTGAAGTCAAAGCCGCTGGTATCCACTTCGTTCCCACGCTCTCCGTCGGACGTTCATCTAGCTTCAACTGGCAAAGTCACTAACTCACTGCCTTATGACGAGTTTTTTACCGGAATGCATGAGCGTTATGTCGAATACATCGGGATGTACCCAGGTGCTGCCTTCTCCTGACGACATTCGATTCCCCACACGCACTGCATTCCTAGACTCCATGATTGCGACAATATTAGATCCTCCCTCTGGCCGGGTATCTAGCAAATTTTGCAGGTCACTTAGAAGCTGGATATCATTCTTTTTAACCTATACACCAACTATACACTAAGGAATAACTCCCGTGTACTCATAACCGAACCAGAACATGTTAATCCTCAGGCCAGAAAATCGTCCCTACTTTGACGATTTCACAAGAGGTCCATCTGTCCCCTGGAAGGAGCATGTGTGTTGCGTCGTAAAAAGATACTCGAAACGCCTGGGTGCGTCCGATTCTCCGTTTCCTCCAAAGGTCAAGATCTCATAGTACCGGTTTACCGGCTATCTCTGTGCAGTGTGCATATATGGCCACGCAGCAGTATGTTTCTGGCTCTTTGGTCATTTTGCCAGGACTGACCTCCAGTCACTAGGCTGCGGGGATCCAGGAAACAAGTAGGCGTCAAGGAAATCTACGACAACCTCATTCGCGAATACGACCTTTCTACAGACCGAAGCCTTGCTACTCAAGTACTTGGACCCTATGGAGACAACACTTTTACGGAGTGAAAGCGAACTCAACCTCGATGATGCCACCGTGGGTTCTATTGTGAGATACGCATTGTTCTACTGGGTGTACAATGCTTACTTAGTCTGTCCACTAAGCTCCACACCCATTGGCTTTCTCATTCATGTAATTCTGATTGTCTGATATGAACCACGCTGCTCACAAATTGCTCCACAACAGCGTGTGCTCGGTCGCTTCCACTCTTTTGCTAAAAATACATATATTCTGGAGATTTCACCCATCAATTACCCAGGCAGAATAGACCTCTACCTCTGCGCATTCAACAAAGTTCTGCCATCCGGGATATTGCGCTGGCATACACCTCCACAGAACACCTAGATTTCAAACTTGAGACCCAGTCTTAGAGAGCACGAGGAGCGTCAGATTTCCGTCGACATACCCGGTCACCAGCCGTCGCTAGCGGCCAAGTACGAAAAATAGAAGAAGGCTCCCAGGACACAAGCAACTTAAATAGATGTAGATTCAACTTCACAGCGGGGATTGACGGACACTGTTGTTGAGGAAAACCCGGACGATATCTTCACTGGCAGCAACTCGAGAGGAAAATAGCTTACGCTCAAAGTTCGTTAGATCTGTCTGTCAAGATGTATAGGCAGAAGAGTGGCAAGGAAGACGTCACCGTCTCCTACTATTAATGCATCGGAATTGCGACTATACGTACAGAATCTAGAATGATCCAATACACATTTTAATCACTTTTTTTGCGAGAGAACTGCAGAGAAAATGTTGGTGGTGCTTTGAATCTATGAAGATTACTCCTACAATTGTTACAACCGTTCCATCCTCGAGACGCTCCTTCTCTGGTACAAGCTTGTATCTCCCGAGCTTAGGAAGTATGATGCGCCATACTGTCCAGTAGAAAACACTGAAAACCATGATAGCGATTCCGACGAGACAGTACCTTCGAATAGTCAGACTGAGGGCACAGAAATGGCGCAAAAATAACGTACAAATAGTAAGGTAAAGGAGGACTATCTCCAACCTTGTTTGCAGGCTTAAGGAAGGGCGCTATTATCACTACGATTAGAGTGAGAAATGGTCGAACAATCGAATTGGCAACGTTGGCATACAGAACATAGCAGCGACGAGGAAAAGTATTGCAAGTGGCAGCCACACTGTTAGAAAACAATTAAGACATTGAAGCGGTCTCTGAAAAAATAAACCATTGTACCTTTGAAGGGACGTATCGCATTTGGTTTCTTGTACCGCAACCAGAACAAGCCCTGCAGAAGGTCTGTGTGGGAATACTACAGAAAGAATGTAAATGTATCTCACAATGACAATGAAAAAGTTGATGATCTGCTGAGGGTAACCTCCAAGGTCTAAAATAAACGGATACACGACGTTAGGTGGGGGTGCAACAATGACAATTAACTAAATAAGTATTGAGTAGAATATGATAATGAAAGTGCTTGCCACATCTCACCGTAGGTATCATATGAATAACAAGTCCTGGAAGAGGTGATTTACCAGTAGGCCAGTTCGATGCCCAAAAGCGATTGCCGCCGGGAAGAGGAATGCCTTCCTTCGCTAGTTCTGGTGGATTTCTCTAAGCAATGGGACGTTCTTCCCTAGGAGGATTGGGCCGACCTTGATTCACTCGAGATGCAGCAAACGTCTTCGAAAGGCGCGAGGGGTCAGGTGTAGCAATACGAACTGTGGCTGACATACCACAGTGACTACGTTCTAGAATTAATTTTGATAAAAACATTGCCTGAGGGGGGAAAGATAATAAACTTACCCTAGCAATCGGTATATATGTATGCGAGGTGAAAGAGGAAAGCCTTGAGAAGGTAACTCACCCTAATGCACTAACAACGAGAAGCTCAACACGAAAATCAAGCGTTTAAATAATGTTAACCTTAGCGCAACGAATACGGACAAAGCTCTCTCAGCTTGAGTGCCAAAAACCTTCTTGAAAAATAGGGCTGCAACAGTGACCCCAGACGACACAATCTCTTGTTTAGTCGCAGCCCTGAAAGAACGAAATCATTTCACAGCTGCGGAAGAAGGTGGATAACAAAAATCATACGCAAAGTACGCAACATTAGCGAGTATATATAGAACTGCACAGATGCCAAGTCCGAGTGGCCCGGCGATCTTCAGTGTACGAACTGGATCTTTGACATCGTTCATGACATAATTGACGTTAGACCATCCATAATAGGCGTCGAGGACTTTAAACGTCGCAGTAGCATACTATTACCCAGCAGAAAGGTTAGATATGTGCACATAAAGATCAAGGGAATAATGACTTACATCGTTCCCACTACCAGAACTACCAGAGAACGGATCCCGAAAATTAGCAAACGGGTTCTTGACTGGCGTTGTCCCTGAGAGAACAACCCAGCCTGGAGTGCTTGTATCAGACAAAATGATACGACGAGCGTCAAAAACCTCATATGTACCAACGACCACAACGAACAGGAGAAGGATGATCTTGAAAATACTCAATATCTACGGGATTATGTTTAGCGAGCATCCGTCGAAAATCAGAATTGACTTCACATTCATGAACCATACCCCAAGTCGCGGTGTAAACCCATGGAGAAGGGTGGTAAATACAATCACTACGAGAGGGTTTGACTTTACAATGAGGAAACCTATTTTAGAAACGTGTTATACCTCCGATCGCTATTCCTCGGACGACCCATCGGTCAGCAGTCCGTCCAGCCACGATGAGAATACTAGGTAGTTCATTAGACGTTATAGATACTCGGGTCGAGTAGTAACAACTTACTTCTGGGCAAACACCTATGAGGGTTGACTGAGAATATTAATCAACAGTGAGTGATCGGCAAGCACATACCAGACATCCTGCTGCGGTAAATCCGAGAACAATTGCATTCACAGCAAAGACGACAGACACCAGGTACTTCGGTCTCTTGTAGACCGCTTCAAGATATACCTTTTCCCCGCCGGAACGAGGAATCATTGTCCCGAGTTCAAGCCATACAAATAGGCCACAAAAAGAAAGAGTGAAGCCGAGGACCCACAGCAGAAGGGAGGCACCGACTGAGCCGACGGATCCCAAGACGGATGATGGCGTAGAGAAGATTCCAGTACCGATGATACGGCCAATGCTAGCAAAGTGTGGTTCGCGTACTACTAGGTGACACACACGGAAGCGACGTACATCAACATAGTGCAACTGAATACACCCAAGTGACGGCCAATGCCCCCTGCCGTATCTAGTCGGGGAAAGTGAGCAAATGTCATCAGCTGGCATGACTCGGATACCAACCTTCCTGGAATGTCAAGGTAAGATTGAGGCCCTTATCATCGGATATATCTCCCTGCGAATATACACCAGATTGAAGCCGCTCCAGTTCCCACCCGCTTCCTGGGATGGTATCATTTTGTGGATGTCCAGCGCCGGATGATTCCAAGTGCGACATATCTGGTAAGCGGAAAGCAAGATCCAGAGGAGCCTTATTCCCCAGTGGATGGAGGAAAGATCAGGAGAGTGCTGTTGTACTGCATAAGCATGGACGACAACCATTTTAACTCCTCCGAGCTCGCGGCGAATCATGAGAAGTGAACGCAATGGTACCAGTAATCGGTGATCTATTATAAGATCTCGCCAAATCTCGCCGCAGCTCCACTAGATGTCAGGGAAAATTGGGCGGAGGATGGAAGTGGAAGTAAAAGGGAGTGAAATGTGTAATGGAAGACGTGCGTGAATTGGCGTGAAGTTACATAAAAGTGTGGATATATTCACTCGTACGATTACGAGTAAATTGTTGGAAATCCGAATGCCAACTTCGCGTTCCTGTTGTCTTTGTTCCTTGTTCATGGGTATCTTGGGGCCTAGAGTCTCAATGATTCTGGGTCTGCAAAAAAATAACTACTCGCGAAGTTTGACCATCCGCCATAAATGCTCCCGGCATCACCGTTCGTGATTTCTTACTAAGCCACAGCCACAGCCACTCAAGTCTCGGAGGCTCCTCGGTTGCACAACTTCAACTTGTTCAAGTTGTGCAGAAGGCGACCAACTCACAAATGCTTAAAAGGGACAGATTTATGCCACGCAGGCCTTCTCTGCTGGTCGCCATTGCTCTTACTTCTTGACTCAGGCCCCGAATGGTCACCCTAGGGCGTCTATCACTCTGTTCACATGATTGATACTTACACACGTCTGGCACAAGTACAACTACTACAGGCACTAGCAGCTCGCTGCTCCCCGCAGGAAATTTACTACTCCCTGTTGCGTAGGCGCGAACGACACTTCTTAGGCTTTCCTTCTTTCTCCTTTGATTTTACCCACATGGCATCGGCATCTGCTACCATGCTTACTCTGTTCGAAGACATCGAGCTCACCACGTGTCGTTTGATGGCACAACTCGGGATCGAGGATCCAGCAGAGATTCACGGGTTAGCAACAGAAGCGACGGGTTCGGGGAATGAGTTCTCTAGCGAAGAATATGCGCTCCAAATTCAAGCGCAGGATCTCAGGAATATGCTGCAGATAATCGAGGATCATGAATTGGCGCTGAGTTTTGACCAAGGCTTGGAAGCAAATTATCCTTCGTTTCGCACTGACAATCCTGGATCCCGCATCGATGTCTTTCCCCTCCCTGTCGAAGAGGAACTTGTGCACGAGGAGGAGTACGAGGGGAACGAGGAGGAAGAGGTGTACCGTTACGAGGTGGACGAGCCTCAGACCCGGACTGATCGATATCCCGAGCGGTATGTTCTACTAGCGCTGTCCATAAGCTTTCTTCCTGATTATTAGATCAGGATTTCGGTTCAGGCCTCGCCAGTCCTTCCCACCAGTGGATCTGAAGACGATATATCGGATATGTATGTTCCAGGACTACTAAAACTTTTGGAAATGACGCCATCGGGATCAATCCTGCGTTGCCTCGCAAGGTCGATAGTCCAATTGCTGATTGGACTAACGCTTAGTATCGTGGTTGCTACTTGTCAGCGTGTCGTCGAAGAGGAAGAAGTGGTGGAGGTAGAAGTGGAAGAATCACAACAACCTGGGCCCTACGTAGAAACCATGGAACAATATGTGCTACCCAAGCCATTGACCGACGAACACGAAGAATCACAACAGCCCCACGCAAGAATCACAGAGCAATACATTCCACCTATCAACTCAACATCACCCACAACTGAAAAATTCACTCCTAGAATAATCCGATGTGTCATCTGCGAAGACCAGTTCACCCCAGCATCTGCCCTTCGTGCTCCCTGCAACCACTACTACTGCCAAAACTGCGTGATCAATTTCGTCACCGCATCCACCCGCGACGAGTCCGTCTTCCCGCTCAAGTGCTGCGACCAGCAAATCCCGTCTACCTCAATCTACCCCTTCCTCTCCCCCGACGCTCGAACGCTGTTCATCTGCAAAACACACGAATACGGGATCCGCACCGCCGAACGCATATACTGCCCGACACCGGTCTGTTCCGCTTTCCTGGGCTCGTCAGAGTACCTCACGGGCGATGTGACTTGCGGCAGGTGCCTTGCGCGAACGTGTGTTTTGTGTAAACAGCGTGCGCATCCGGGGGATAGCTGTTCTGAGAATACAGCCATAATGCAGGTCAGGGCACTCGCGCGCACGAAGGGATGGCAGACGTGTCCGCAATGCAAGGCTGTTATTGAGTTGTGTCAAGGCTGCTTCCACATGACCTGCCGTTGTGGTGCCCAGTTTTGTTATCTTTGCGCAGCTCATTGGAAGCAGTGTAGTTGTCCCCGATCGGCCAATTGACATCGAGGTGCCATAGTTTTGTCAATTATGTCAATCAACCTTCCACATCTAATAACTTTGTACCGTCGGATTTTCCTCAGCAGCGCATTTTTGTATCAGTCTTGTTCGTATTATATAGATCGCAGCCCATTATTATTATGACACCTGTATCTACTAAAGATAAGAAACCCTCACTATCAGGCAGTCGATGGGCAACATCATAATCGCAGGCCCCGCAACCCGTCGTTCCATCCGTCACCTGACTGTTGTCATTTGTCACAACAACAAAAACCGTGCCAACCAAACCGCCGGGAATCGTAACCTGCGACTCGGATGTGCCGCTGAGCGCAGAGTAGTGAATCTCGTTGCCCGCATGGTGCTGCCACCGGGAATTTTGAATGATAATTTGACCACTTTCCCGACGGCAGCAATTCCCGATATCGCCAGCGAAGGGTATTCTGTGGCAGCGACGTGTGGATTGTCGGAAGGGCAGCTTGTGATGAACGCCCCCGCAAGAGTGTAGACTTGGTTTGGCGGCCTTGCAAACATAGATTTAGCGCATATACAATAGCGTATATAGTTTAGAATGTACCTCAACGGCAGTGTTCCATGGGTACACTGGAGAGCGGCTGATTTGATCCAAGTTGAATGTCGACCCTCTATAGTAAGAATAGAAGCAGCGGCCGTCACGTAATCGTGCTATTGAAGTATGAGCATGATAGCGAGATGCGAATGCGATATTGGACAAACATTAGAAACGAGGCCGCTTGCCCTAATGTACGCCGCCGAACCTACCGAGTCCAATGCTTCAGCTAACTGGACGAATGCTTTGGGGGTGTCAATATTGCTATATTGATATAATTAAATCGTCCTGTTATAACGCAGCAGATAGAGGACGCCTGCTTACAAATTGTATTTGCAGGCTTTCACCGGCGTTACGCCAGCATCCGAGAGCGCGGTAGTCAAGAACTCGACATGGGTGCACTCATGCTCGGCGATTTGCTCCAAACGACCGCGGACCCATTTAGGAAAGCCTCCTTTTTCAAAGCCGGTTGCTGAGGACTTGGCGAGCCCTTGGCTGTAAGATGTAGACTCAAGGTGTTCAAGGGTGAGCGCGAAATTCATGATATCACATCTAAAAAAATGTGAATAAGCGATCAGCTACGAATCGTGAAGGAAGCAGACATAACACGAAGCAGACATACCAGACACGCCGCGCCTATATGGAAGAGCGTTGGCAATGGAGGACATGCAAACGATAGACACGACAGAAAGGATGCTACAGTATTTCATACTATAGTGTTCCTTCCTGATCCGCAGCAACCAAGTGGGGGTGGTTGCTGCAGACCTACTATACGCACATGATGTTGGGCAGAGGTTGCTCTCCTCTACACTTACAGAGAGGATTACCTGCAACCACCACCACGAGGCAATTCTCCCTGGATACATTTTTGAAATAATTTTGATAGGAGGAGCATCCAACCGCTCCGGCACGTGGGGTTTGAACACCACCGCCGCACCGGCCGGAATCCACTATCCGCTGTTCAGCGCCATCATCCCACTATGATTAATTGCCTCCGGTCATTAATGATATACACTTCTCTGGCACTCCTGCACTCTCTCGCGAGAGTCATCGTGAGCAGGGAAGTCGCTGTGCAACGCGCTCTTCATGGTAAGATACTCGAGCCATACCAGATAGAATCCTGAGCGCCCCCAATCTATCAACCATACCTTTCCATTCACTCCCAGAAGAATGTTACGCCTACAAAAATCGCCATGTGTCAATACCATGGGTTGGGAATGATCAAGTCGACCATGCTGGTAGTACCCAAATTACACAGTTTCCAATATTTGAACCGCTGTTGCAGAAAATCGACGAATTGCTTGGCGGAGCGGAATGGACGACTTGTCTCTAAAGATCCAATGTGCACCATGGCATCGTTGTGCAATCTTTCCCACAGCGCCAGGGATATGACGACGAGGAGAATGGGCTGATGCTTCGCGAAGTTGTTTGATGTAACCTAGGAGAGTCGTCGAAGCAATCGCAGTTTTACGGGGTGAAGAAAGTCCAGGCCAAACGTAACGAGTAGTCTTCCATCAACTTTTTCGAGCATCAGAAGGTCCCTATCAAGGTCCCATCCTGCCACGGTTGCGGGATGCACTGAGAACTCTGGGAACGAAATATTGGTGTGTTGACCAAGATCTCCTATGCTGTGTTTGATGACAGTATCGAAAGTGGAATACGGAGCCACGGATGGTATTGCTATCATCCCATGTAGCATCTAGATCATGATGAATAGGAGCCATTTTAAAGCGCTGCACGGCTTCTCTGTCAGCCCAATCATGCGTCCAGAATACTGAAGATGGCTGTTATAATTCAGAGTAAGGCACAGCAAGGCAATAAGGCGACGCACGGCGGAGGGACCACTAGCAGACTAATACTGCTGTTGATATGGACATGTATGTCTACGATGCTTCGATAGTGTAGACCCGGGATCTTCAATGGAAGCGTAAGTCACGCCAGGCTGGCTCGTGCTAGGTAGTTCCTAGTTTAACAGTGTTCAAGAACCTCATTCAATGAGTTTCGCCCTGGTACTCACCTCCATCCAGCAACGGAGACAAGGGAATCCGTGCAAAACATAAGGTGACATGTACTAAAACGACACAACGACCACTGAAAAAATAAGACCGGAGATTCCAAATATCGGAGCCAATTAGTCGTGCGTTAAGTAGCATATAAATGTTCAAACGTTCACTTGAAGTCGACTCGGAGTGTGATCGAGGCAAATTAGCATATTTTGAGAATTACGAGGCAAGAATGAAAGCAGTAGTATATCTATCAATTAATAGTAGACACGGACGAGGTTTTGGGATCAA
>QOVE01000989.1:0-16086 GCA_003521275.1 Tricholoma sp. MG99
CCTGTTTATCTTGGTTTCATCTGTCCACAAGACCCTTTTCCAATCAGCTACTGTCCAGTTTTCATGCCATTGTGCAAACTCCAGCCGCTTCTGACGATGAGTCTTCTTTAACATGGGTACTTTCTTTTTTGTAGCAGAGTGGAAACCACTCTCCAGAAGTGCCCGTCTGACTGTTTGTGGGTGGACAGGGTGTGGAATAGTAGAATTGATAAAATGAGTAGCCTGAACAGCAGTGGCCAGCTTCCCTGATTGAATTTGACGAATAATAGATGTTTTGTCACGAGCAGAAAGCTTGGAAGGACGTCCACCAGGATTGTTTTCTTTGTTTGTATCCATACTTTTCTTTATTCTACTCACAGTAGACTTCCCCAGACCAGTCCTTCTCTCAATATCTCTGACAGAATACCCCTGTTCAAGCAAAGAGATGACAGAAGCATGATTGGCAGCAGAAGTGGCTTTCATGATGGTGGTAAGAGGTCAAGTTGAATTTCAACATGTCAAACTAATACAAATAGTGTCACATGACATTGTTTATGGTTTCCACAGTCACTTAAAGCATTATTTTCAGCTGCAAAGTAGGAAAACATCTAAAATAATAGATGCTCCCAAAACTGTCCCAATGAGTCACAACTTGGTTTTGTTCATTACTCCATGAGTATTTATCCAAATCACATGATCCAAGGTGTTTTAGAAAGCCAGAACAATGTAGTTTATGGGACATGAGTGCCAAGACCCTAGATTATGTCATCACTTCACACCAAGTGCATCTGTCAAAAATGACCAAACATTGGGACAGTTTTGTGAGCCACTGTATGTGTGACTTAAGACAACATAAGAACTGAGACCTACCTAAGACCTTAAGTGAGAGCAATGAGTGAATAATATATAAGCTTACATAAATCAACTTAGTACTAGTGAAATAGTTGACTTGAAACTGAACTGAAGTGTACTAGAATTACCATTGCTATCAGCCTGATGAAGATGGCTGTGCATTGACATTCTGTCAACCCACTCTACATTAATATAGCATTATAAAGTGGTTTGCAAGAATTGGGCTCATTATCCCAAATTATGTGTATTGTACTCATGTTATGACCTTATCAAGCTATATCAAAATATCCTCAAATTCGTGATGTGTTGTAAAATAAGAAGAACAGAAAACATATGAAACCAACGGCGTGCATGCCAGTGTGTAAGTTGTGTGTAAGCAAGTTTGGGTAATGAGTCACCTTCAATAAGATTACCTTAGTCTCTTGTAGGCGTAGATGGACTTTATTGTTAACTTTGTAACACTATCCAGCAAATTTAGTGGTAAACTGACATAAACATCATCGATATTATAATTAGGCAGTGCTGACTAAGCGCCTCATGGTTGAATTGCACAGTCGTGTAAAGCGACGTTGAGAGCCTTCCCCACCGTTGCCCACGACGTCTACGTTTCTTGTTGATACCCAAAGTGCACATTATACCCAGCTTTGTGCATGGCATCCACGTTAAACATCGGCAGCCCTGGTTTACAGGAGGCGACAAAAAACTCGACAACCGCCTGGCAGGCTGACCTCGAGGCTCTGTTCCATCATGCTAAAGATCGTTTCCCGGATGTGGTCTGGGAACTTTGTGGTGCGGAGGATGTTGACGACGATGACATCGATAAAAAGAATGTCGAAGAAGTCTGGGGCCATAAAGGTGAGCGCCGTGATTGCTTTGGATCGTCTTTGACTTAATTTTCTGGTCTACAAGCGATTGTCTATGCAAGGGCTCCTCCGAGTTTTCAAACTCGTTACTTTTCATTCAGACCCAATGTTACTACGCCTTACTCATCGTCGCCGTTGGGCACTTTGCCCACGACTTCTGCACTGTCCCTCGACATGGCTCCATCTCTTTCCCGCACTCCATCTCCCTCTCCCTTTCGTTCTTCTTCACCGGCTCCATCAAGTTCTGCTGCCATGCCTGGAACTTTGCTTCGTCTTAGCACTTCGATCAGCCCAGCGCTGTTTTCAAATGAGCTGGAATATCTTTACACAGGTCAAGGCTTCGGTGAAGCCTTTGAATTTCTTTTCGATTCTCTCGAGTCCACCAACAGTGAAGCTGAGGCTGCAGAGTTGCGTATCGACAAGCTCCGTAAAGACCTTGTCTTCATGTGGCGTTCTCGTCTCTATTCCGATGTACGCATATCCTTAACCGGCAATTTTTCGTCTTCCAACCACGAGAATACCACCGCTATCTTCTCTTCTCATCGCTTTATTCTCGTCTCTCGCTCTTCGTATTTCCATACAGCTCTTATAGCATGGCCTTCATCAACAACCAAAAATCACCCCAACAATCCTAACAACGAAACACTCACCCTAACACTTCCATCCCCACCTTTCACGCCCGCATCCCTCCATTTTACTCTTGGTTTCATATACACTGGTACCCTCATCTTTTCGCACCGTTCCTACGACCTTACAACCGCCTTTCACATCATGCGTGCAGCAACATACCTGTCTCTTCCCACCTTATATGATGAGATTCAGGCTCGCATCGTCCAAGAGATGCTCCACGGCCTTTTTCATGCTTTCCTGGAGTTTCCCGAATACGAGCGCCTTACGGCTGGCTCTTGGGGCACTGGTGGTTGCAGGTGCCGACAATGCGCACGACGCGTACCTCGAGTATTGGAATTCGCGCTTTCAGACGATGTAAAAAATACCTTGCTGGAGCGAGGTGCGAGACGTGCCATGGTTGGGATGTTCGGTGAAGGCTGGTGCACGTCCGAGTTCGCAGGCTTGCCGGTGAAGGTTAGGGACAGCCTTTTGAAAGGTGTGGGAAAACGAACGACGCCGGCAAATGCGTTTGCTCTACTATTCGCTGCGGAGCATGCACTTACGAAACTGGCTTCTGTGATCGATGCTTGGTCTGCGGAGGTGAGGGAGATGATTCTGAACGGGCGGAAGTGCGTCGACGATATCATCTGTAACAAAAGTGAGGCGTGCTTCAGTAGCCGTGAATGGAATGAGATCATGGAGAGGGATGGTGTGGCGTTTGACGATGCGGACAGGGTCGAGTGGATTATGGCCTCTGTTTCTCGCGGGGTCAGCGAGCGGAATGCGGCCGTATTATACCAGGTGAGTATTGGTCACTCGACTCGTGATTTTTGCTAAATGTTTATTTGCGCAGACACTCGTCTCCTCCATTCTTCTGCGCCCGCATCCTACCGAGATCAATGCGCCAATGCTTTCCTCAACTTCCCACATCCGTGTGCAAGTGGAACAAGCACGCATGGATATACTTCGATGGATAGGTAAACGATGGATTGGAGTGCGACAGGAGGGCGGGTTTGACGATCTTGAGGGCTGGGCGATTAAGGAGATCAGCGATAGTAAGCCTCATTGTTTTCTAATCTGATATCTGATTCTACCTCACTGTACAGACATTGAGGTATCCCTAGAAGACCTTTGTACTCCCGCACCACCTTCATACTCCAAAGCCCATCACCGTCCGTCTACGCACATGCGTCCAGGTAGAGATGCCGACAGCAATAACGATAGCATTAGCATGCACTCCTCCATGCGTGTCAGCGTTCTTTCCCGCAATCTGCCTGTGGCTTCAGGCACTGTTTTTCCCGGACAAAGACGGGCAGGTACTACTCCGGCACCGTCCACAGCGCCCTCTAGTGCTGCATCATTCAAGTCCTTAACGCGCTCTAATGGTGTGAGGAGCTCTAGTGCGCCTTCGGCTGTCTCTGCCCAAAGAAAGGCCGAGGAAAATGCAGCAGAAATGCTCGAGAAAGACGAAGATGGGGACGACGACGAGGAGAGTCTTCGGCGTGACTCGAAGCTTACGCCTGCTTTATCGTCTATTGAGTTGCCAGAACATCCCATATCAACGTCACCGAACTCCCAGCACTTAGCTGTTGCACCAGGGGATGATGATAGCATCGTTAGCAGTGACGATGGGCCGAGCATACTGGATAATGTCGGAGAAACCGGTGGTGCATCACCTGAATCTCCCCGATCTTCTGTGGGGTCTGCCGCTGGCACAGACAACCCCCATGCAGACAGGACCAGTCCCCCTCTCAAGAAGATCCTTGTTCGTAAGATCGTACCAGGACCTCCTTCCTCTGCTTCGTCCGTCCGATCTACTATTTCTCGAAATCAGGGCACAGGTACCTCACTCTACCCCCGCCCTACGTCCTCTTCTGCCTCATCTATCCGGTCGTCTACGGCTTCTATACGCTCGCATGCATCCACGATTCGAAAAAGCACAGTCACATCACCAAGTACCCGTGCGGCCACCTCCCGTGGTTCTACCATCTCCTCTTCCTCAGTATCCTCACGTCCCACTTCTAGTGTTAGCGTTTCCACTACCAACGATACATTCCGCACGGCCAATTCTTCCCTCGGTACCGCCCCTGGCGCAAGGTCGAGAAAGACATCAACGAACTCTACTGTTTCGAATGTCAGTAGTGCTCGTGCGTCTCTTGGAGGGTCTTCGGGACGTGCGACACCTACCCGTCCGGGAGCAGCAGGACCGGGCATACGAGCAAGGAAAAGCTCCACGGGATCGACAAAAAGTAGTGTTGTCATGCCTGGTGCGACCCCAACGAAAAGGCCGCCAGTGCCTGTGCTTGATAGCAAGAAGCTGAGTCCCGCATCGACCAAGAAACCTGCGTCGATCACCCCGAGTGTGAAATCTACAGTATCTGTCTCTAAGAGGAAGCCTTCTGCCATTGGGGTTGGTGGTCGGAGATCCGTGGTTAGTAGAGTGGAGGATGAGAAAGCAACCAAAAAGGATAGGGAAAGGGAGCAGGTGCAAGAGCCTGGTCTTTCGGTGTCTAGCGTAGAGATAACGGTGCCCGAGCCGACGGTGGTCACTTCAGAGGAGCCCGCTAATACCAGCAGTCCCGCGGTCAAGGGCAAGGGCCGAACTACGGAGCTCGTAGGTGACCACAGGAAGACGAGCAGTACGACTTCTACAGGGAGTAGCGCTACGTTGAAGCGGAAAGGATCTTCCGACACAATCACCACCAACACTAGTGGCGGGCATAATAGTATGAACGCGTTCAGCTTCAATAAGACGCCTACCAAGAAGAAATCGTCGCCCTCAACTACGCAGGGACCAGTGGATGAACTTCACATCTCACCTATATCCTTCACTCCACGCGGGGCCACGCTTGAGATTGGCATCCCATGCATCATCTCATCCAAGCGCAAGCGGTTCAAAGCCTATGCCAGGTACATTGGCGAGGTCGAAGGTGAACTAGGACCGTGGGTGGGCGTAGAGGTACCAGTCGGTGAGAGCTGGGGAGGAGACCGGGATATGGATGGCGACCGACAGTGGCATGATGGGACATGGGGAGGAATACGGTATTTCGAGATTGGCAGTGCTGCGGAAAGTGAGTGGGAGTATGGCGCTGGAGACGAGAGGGCGACGAGGAGACGAAAGTTGGATCCAACAAATGGCAGCGGCAGCGGCAGCTTGTTCGGAGGGAAAGGCTTGTTAAAGCGGGAAGGTGATCATTTGAGTGTCGGGCGCGTGAAGAGATTCAGGAGCGTCAGTCCCGCGGTTTCGGACGCATCTGGTAGCGAGTCAAGAGGGCTTTTTGTGAGACCGCAGCAGGTGCTTTACGTTGTTGACGCTGTCGGGTCAGATCTGTGATTCCCCATATATGTTTGTTTTTCGTACTGCTTTCTCGGTTTCCGAAATTCTTCTCCTCTTTGGAACAGATACACTCCTTCTAATTTTTACATATCTCATTTCCTTGCGGCCAACCCACTACTATCATTAATACATAGCATACCAAGTGAATATACACATGATCCTTTCGAATGTTAGGCAGAATAGTGACATCACCCAAAATCCTGTAATCTTGAGTATGGTGTACGAGATGCGCCAGGCTAAAATTTTTGCCACAACAAACCTGGTCGGCTATTGAATTGCCAACACACATACATAATAGTAGTTAATATACCCTGTACTATCACCTGTGGCAGGGGTGACTGTTTAAGCTTGTCATATTGTCCCACTGAATATTCATTAGATTTTAAAAATATTGAGGAGTCCTATTGTGACCTCGTATATTTATTGTCATTGTCTAAATTTGTCAAGGGATTTGACAGGTGGCAACACGCATGTCACGTATCCAAAGTACAACAGGTGGGTATATTCATCGGGATGGGATCCGATTGGCTGACAATGAATATAACGGCCAAGTAGATTAAGAATTTATTCCCAGTATCTTTCGTCTAATCAAATTCTTCAGAACATTTTGGAACTGACAATCATATCCCATGGGCCATGGGTTGATATGTAATTTTACATATAAAGAATATTTGGGACAATATGACAAGCCTAAGTAAATGGTCTCCCCTGCCACAGGTGTATACGACTAATCCAACGTGGTAAAATGCTCGTATATACAAGCGCAAATGACCGGTCGAAGTACCAAACAAAGCCTGTACTGAATGAATGTGCCGAGAGTGTTATTACTATCAGCCTGAGTATTCTACGGATTGACCTGGATAGACATATAGTATTGAGTTGTACTAAGTAGTGATCAAGTAGTGATGTACAAATATATTAGAAGCCACTTGCAACAGAGTATATCATGATAGGCAGTAGCACTGAACAGATTGGCCGAGCTGACTCTTGCTAACCACATACAATGTGGACAACAGGATGGCTGAGCTCTGAAACTATTAGCTGCACATTGGCACTCATACTGAACAGATCAGCCGAGGTTGACTATTACTACATACACAATAGGCCAGCCGAGCCCCACAATTACTACTAGTGTAATAGTTGAACAGATCAGCTGACACTATACACAACTTCTGGCTGCAAAGCTGAGCCTTGCTGCCAATGTTCCTTGTATATCAAGCAGACCTGTAACTACAGCCCCATATGTAACAGCTATAAACTGTCACTAGAGTACATCTTATGTATGAAAAAGACGTTATTGCCTGTTAAATCGCATTTTTCATCTTTCCTTGCGGGGCGAAGCTTGAGTGTACTGATACGAGTGATCATCGATAAAGCGAAACGAAACCACCAAAACATCGTGCACGAAATTCGACAACAGAACCAATAATAAGTGCGCGTAATACAGAAGGTGTTCTGGAAATGTATATAATCTTCAAAAAATCAGAAGTGGTGTGTAAGTCCAAACAACGAAATGGTACATATCACCACGAGTCTCTCAGCGCTCTTCCTTTATACCATGTGGCAACGGTACTGAAAAGGCGGGATGAAACACCGGACGTAGAGCTGTTGAAACTCTAGGGTCCATGAAGGATCGCATGTATGGCGCAGAGGGCGTGTATACATGATCAGGGGCTGGTGAAGGAGACAAAGAAGGAGACGGCGAGCCTGATGCGGAGCCGTACCTCAGGGTACGGATATGCGACTGGGAATAATGTTGAGATGCTCGGTCGAAAGTCGGATGTTTAGAAAATTCCGGTGCTCCTTCTGCATCAGAACATATTTCATCACGCTCATCCATCGGGGTAGGAATTTCTTCATCCGACTCTTCGCTGTCAGATCTGCTGCCGGAAAGGGTTGGCAAATACATTGAAGAAACCGGCATATGACGATTCGTGTGTGGTGAGCTAGAATTCGTAAGGCTGGAGGGAGGTACTCGTCTGCGTCTTCGTCGGAGATCAACAGCTTTGGACCCTGGGATCGTATGATTGCGGTAATGTCGACGCATGTTCGAATTTACGTTGAATTCGCGACCACAATCTGGCCAGGGGCATCGAAACGCTGGGTAAAATTGCCATGCATAAGGGGCATGGCTTCGGAGAGCACGGATGAAAAATACGTACGAGTTGCTCCAGTATGTGTATTGACGTGAATCTTCAAGCTGCTGGGGCGATTAAACCGCTTGAAGCAAGTCGGACAAACATGCCTCTTGCCGCTATTGGAGGCAGAGAGCTCGTCATCGTCACTGTCAGTGATTTCGCCAGATTGAGTTCTTCGAACCGCAGCCGATCCGAATACAGGAAATGAAGAACATCTCGACCCTGATCCAGAGTCGGTTTGATCCCCAATTTCGTCAGCATAATTATCCGAGACCGCATAGCTTCGTGGTTCATGAACCCTCGTAGCATGCTGGGAATCTTCTGAACAAGTTGTGACGGCTACGCGGAAAGCGGGCGCAGAGCCGTCCGATGAACTAGTACGCATATTTTGACCGTTTGGATGACCTGGTCTATTAGGATACGTGGCGCTGGAGGCTATGTGCTGTAGCGATGGACTAGAAGGATCAGACCTAAGAATGTCGAAGGAATAGAACATGGAATCAGACTTAGAACTTCTTGGGCTGTGCGAATCTAAATTAGACATAATCGAGGTGGGTCGGGTGGCGTTATGCGCTGTATACGATGGAGGCATACCCGATGATTGCCGTTGATTAGGAAATGACGTATGGGAAACTGAAGAGAAGCTAGGGCTTGGAGAGCTATGCTGTCGTGCTGTGGGGATGGTGAGATTGGGAGGTTTGTTAGTCGCCGAGCTTGATCGCACTGGGGACGACCGCTATGGAAGACCTAAATTAGTGAGATCAACGATATTCGAGCCGTGGTAACAGACCGAAGACTTTGAACGATCTTTTTTCGTAGGGCGTGAGTGCTCTTCATTAAGATACTCTAAAGTTCGGAATTAAAAGGAACGCTCGATACAAAGATTGCGACTTACCAGGAAACATTTCTCGGATGCCTGGTAATACTATAGTAGACATTTTGACCTTTGCGAGAAGATGGGTAAATCACAGATGGGCGTTGATCACCTAGAGATTGAAGATTTATAGGCATGCAAGACCGGCGAATTATCTGGGTTAGTACTTACAGAAGAGGCCGGGAGTTAAGAAGGATAAGTAGCAACAGGGTAATAGCTACTATGGTTCTTAACCGAGGGGATAGCGGTATGAGTCAAGGAACAAAAGAGGCGTAAAGCGTTTTGGATCGCTGCTTTATAGTTCCGAAAGGAGATGTCAACCTCAGTGTACAGATGGCCTGCCGCTTGATCTGATATCCACAATCGTTAACGTTGGCGCTGAGATCGACCGGCATGCCCGAATCTGAAAACTGTCACCTCCTGTCACGATTGGCATGAGCGATCCTATGGCCAGTATGTGACGTGATCATCGAGCACACTCCGATCTGCCGCTCCTTACAGAAAAAAATCCGATGTGTCCAACCCCCATGACCAACGGCGAACTGGACGGTCACATTCGCGATACCATATTGCAGCATACGAATCAGCAAATCCACCGATGACCAAAGACGAGTAATTCTGGCTCACTGGCGGATATTATTCATAACACCTGCAAATCATCTCCGATCGCGAGTCCGTTTCGTCAACACGCTGAAAGCTGTCATTGGCACTTCAATCTTCCGCGGTGCACCTAGGTTCCCATTCCAGGAAGGTTTCTTGAACGACATGTACTCTTCGCTCTATTCCAGAATTCCTTCTCGCATGCTAGGAAACCGATTCCCCTTCCTAGATCCTAGAGTATTTGAAGCAGATCGTCGAACCACATGGTTGCCAGCTGGCTTTCAAAGTTCCACGCATATCGGTATTTTACCTGTTAGCCGGCTCATTTCACAGCCGATCACTCCGGCACTTAGGTATGCAAATCGCTTCAACGAAAGATCACGCAAATTTAAATGATCGTAATGATACTAGTTTCACTCAGTTTTTCTCATGACCAGACAAGGTCCTTGAAAGATATGATTGAAAACAGTTAGTAACTAAGTAAGTAATTGAGTTGCGACGACCTCTGTGCTTTGTCATCCGTTTGAACCGTTTCTCGAAGCGTCTGTAAAGAAATCCTTGGAGGGCGCGGGGAATACTAACCACAGGTACTCCTATATGAAAGCCTGCCATGAGTCGAATGTGGCACCTCTAGTGCCCAGGCTCAAGTGGGTTATGCTTAGAGCTTCTAGCGGATGGAAGTCATTGGTCATGTTCTCCCGCGTCAGATCGTGGGGCTCTGCCGCGAGGGCCAGTCGCGTGTTGCCTGCAATACATCATGCCTCTTCTGCGCTAGCGTTGTCCAAGTTTTGAGCAGCAAACAGTATGGAGATAGTACCTCGAAGAGCCTGTCTTATCAGTGCCAAGATGAGATTGCATGTGAATTTCAACGGAGAGGTGTCAATCGTTTGCAAACGATTCGCGAGGACATGACCAGAAATAGCATGGTGACAAATGGAGAATTACCCTCGGAGTATTAATAATTAAAAGCGTACGGCATTCAAAGGAATTACCGCTCCCTCATAGAGCAGGCGAACTTCAAGTTTAGGCCCGCCGTTTCACAATCACTATACACCAAACGGAAAGCAATTATACATATGTGGTGCGGCGTGCCAGTTTGAAGAGCGACAATGGACAGATATTTGACGATATTAGTCTCAGGTTATGGTTTAAGGCTGCAAAGTATGAAGTGGTGTGGCAATTGAGAAGCATCTTTCCTTCAGAGCATTCCGAGTACCACTGGACGAAGTTCAGTAGGAGCCTGCAGTACGGTTTATAGGATTATCGCAGTGGGAAGCATCTGAGGTACATAGGGGAGGTGGAAACTCACAGATCGTCGACAGCCTGAGGATCAGCTTCAGAAGTCATAACACCCAAGAATCGATATCAGGTTATCATAATCTGCTGAGAAGAGAACATATCGGTAGAGTCTGCGTCCGGATAAGCATTGCCGTGTAGAGGTTTCTCGCGATGTTCGGTTTATTCAGGGTCCATTATTGAACTCTTGCTATGGCAGCAGTTGTGGGGCGATAGCACTTACCTATACAATAGAAAGAGGAATATTGTGGCAGCAGACGACAGGAGGAGACATCCGTTCGTGCCGAACTACCGGAGCAGCGTTCTGCCCGGCGGGCCGCCGTTATACCGCCCTGAGTTGCAGCGCATGATGATTTGCCTAGCTTTTGCCAGCTGTGACTGCGGAGTGATAGAGGTTAATCACTCGATTAGTATATCGTTTGGCGACGGGTGTTTGAAGCTATGCAGTTGCGTGCTGCTGCTATGGTTAAGAATCATAGGTAACAGAATAAATCTCAAACCTAGCGTTGCCAGAAGACTTGATACATAGACAACGCAAGGCAGTTGGTGCACTGAGAACATCAAATTAAGGGCACCCACGCTCAGGATCGAACTCTACCATACAGGAGACAGATATGTTGCCGTTCTATTCGATCCTCAGGGACCAATAAGTATTACGAGATGCTAGAATCCTGAGAAGTCTTATCAGAATACGCCAACCCTAGAAAGGCGAACTGAATATGCACTTATGCATGTGTACATACATTTTCAGCTGATCCTCTTGGATCGGACGATGCCTTATAATAACTGGAATACGGGCTTCCGGGTACGGTGCCTTAATGATCTTATACTGATGCGCATTTGCCAATTCTGGTTTCTTTGAAGATGTCGTTACCTAACGTGATAATTTCTAATTTGCAAGAACTGTAGTAAGAGAATTTTTCCTCCGGCTTCACGACCAAGTACCGGGAAAAGCAATTTGGGCAAATGAAAAGCTGTGGCTTTCACGGGAGGCAATATCACAGATTGACGAAACGAGAACACAATGAGCCACATACCAACGATCCTCGTGCGAAACAAACGCCTCCCACCAGGGCGCGCGGCAGAGTAATAAGCGAAAACATTGTTAGAAGACACCAGGCTGGCCCGGGTATGTTGTAAGATAAGCAAGATGCATAGGCGTCAAAACAGCCGAGATATTATCACGGTTGAAATGCTTGAAAAGTGCTGCGTTTGAACACTCAGTCCCGCGATAAGATCAGAGAAAGTTTGCGCCAAGCGTGGAGCTAACTAGAGTATCTGGACATCAGCATAGTATCAATGCAGATTTGGGTGGTGGCCGCCAGTTTGAAACAAATCAAACGGAGCTCACAGGGCCCTGATCGCTCACACGGACATGAAACGTGAACCTACTGCGCTGGGTGCTGTCTTCCTGACATGCAAGCGCAATAGACGGAGCGAGGGCATACAACACCGCACACGGAATAAGCCGGTCATACTTCAAGTTGATAACACGGTGTACGGTGTTTGGTATCAAAAACTGAACGGATGCCTCCCAGAACTACAAGCAGCGGGACTCAACCTTCTGGGTTTGGTTTGACATGGTACTTACGGTGTGCACTTCGAAACGCTGGGCATCGAAGGCCGCAATGATGTCTCCTGCAGGAAGCCCAAAATGAGTAAAGAGCAGTTGAGTCAAAATGTTTCGAGAATCTTCTTGGTGCCCCAAACGAGTGGCTTGGGAGAAAGACCGCTCAGTAGCAAAGCACCTGAGGTCAAATAGAATTCATAGCCTTAAACCTTAAAATTCGTGAATGTGATGGAATTAGATGACGCTTACGAATAAGCAGAGCGCCGAAACGACAGGAGCTGAAGAAGTTCAGGTGGACCATCAAAGACGTAGATTTGGTTCGACAGAAACAAGATCCAAGACGACGAATGCGCCGTAGAATACGGCGGCCGTCGTATGTCCGTGGAGCTGCAATCAACGGAGAGTAGTGCAGTGGGGGGGAGATGCGCGCGAGAGCTATCTGATGTCGGCTGTAGTAAATTCTGTCTTCGTAGCACATGGTTAACAAACTTCCTGTGATGCATGGGTTAACAGGTGTCCAGCCGAAGACAAAAACGCGCTTTCTCGGTGGCTCTTTGGTCAAGATTGAGCCATCAGTAATCTAACTCACAATCAAATGTCCGTCATATCGGAGGCCGGTCAGCCGTAGCACATCATTGCTAAGGGGGAGGGGTATAATGGTTCTTGAGATGCGTGAAAAGGCATGCAAGGTGATGCCAACGGACAATCCATGCTGAAGCAATGAATGTGATATGGGCTCGTGCATGGTCGTGGTGAACGATTCAAGGTTCGAACTCGTACTCTCTGGCCGACAACGAAGAACGAATTAGCTGCGGCTAACACTACAACTTTGATTTCAGTAATTTACTGAGCAAAAGATACTGCATTTCTCACTGTACAGTGCTCTTCTCTGGCTTGAAGCCGTTCGGCGATGCTATGGATGCCTACACCAGATCTCGATCATCATGGTCCAGAGTCGAGAGTCAAGATAAATAAACATCAAGAAATGGCAGCATGGGTGGTTCTGGCGAAAACATCACTGCAAATCACAAACGTGAGGCAAAAGGCCCGGGAGCCACTGTAAGAAACTCAGAGCCCGTCGATAAGCAAGCACCGAGTCACAAGTATGAAACGAATAGTACTTGAATAGTACTACTTATGCTGGCACAAAGATCAACTTTGATCAACAACTCCAAGTCAGTAGTGCATGTCACGGGTTGGGAAACCCGCCGGGTATGTGGGTATGGGTTAGACGGGTACGGGTCGCATTTGAGACAGCCGTTTGAAACCCGCACGGTCCGCACCCGTGCGACGGGTATGGCTGGTTTTCGGTCCGGTTGGTACTGGTAAAAGTAAGTTCAAACTCAGATCAAACTCTAATGATCACAATCATAATTGACCGTATGCTCCGTTCTACACCAACCTCACTGCTATGTTAACCTCAAATGCACATGTTGAATGCTCACAATGCTTGAAAATGCCAGTAGTAGCTACGGAGGAGCAAGCTTGTGCTTCTGATAATGGGCAATACATTTTTTTCTTTCATTTGTTAGAGCCTGTTCAGTAGCTTGGCTAATTGAATTTGTTGTGTCAATTTTGACCTGAGCCCGGAATACACCGAAAGCGGCATGATGGCCTCTGCGGATTACTCAGCGCCATGCACTTTCAGCATAAAACCTCAGCATGGGAAGGGCCTATCCTCACCAATCTTCTCTCCTTCATTCAACTACTCAAGCTATTTGCCTCTGCCTTGAAGATCTTGTTGATTCAATGCAGGAAGAACAATCGGATCCTGTTCAACCTCAGTCATCACCAATTACTAGCACTGAACTATGGTGGCAAAAGGACATTGCTGCATTTGTAGAAGCACTTTACTCAATCCGAGCCAGGGCACTGAATGGAGGTTTCAAAGCTCCCCATTTCAGAGAAGCTGGACAATGCCTTGCCCAGGAGGTACCTGATGGTATGCTAAAAACAGCGGATCAGCTTAGCCATAAGTACCAAGAGGTGCGTACTACTATCTTATATTTTGTACAAACAGAACCAGCTAACACATGTTATACTCTAGCTCAAGGCTAATTACATGGCCATCATTGAATGGAAGGGAAAGTCTGGGATGGGGGGTGTCTTGGATGGGGATCTCACACTCCCATCACCTGCCGATGAAAAAGTCTATGATGACTTTGTCAAATCCTTGCGAAATGGCAATGTACATCATATTCTTATTACTTTTGTCATGTATTCATAATTATTGTAGCAGAAGACTATTTTTCGGAACCTCCGCAACACAGTCTGGCCATACTTTGACGAAATGCATGATATATGCAAAACATCTGTGGCTTGTGGAAAAGCTTCTCATTGTGGCACCACCTCAGCTCCACCTGGCAGCAAATCATTGTCCTTGAAAGCCTCCACATCACAATCCTCTACTGCAATCACTACGCTATCGCACACCACATCTGTCTTGTCCTCTACATCAAATGTCCCCTCACTTTCTACTGACAAGTCCCCTACTTCATCAGGTGATGGCCTGATACTACCGACAGTAGTGACTCCACACAGTAGTGACATTCCAGTGCTTGTGCCACCGGAGGGATTTTCATCTGATGCTGCACATCTACTGCCTCCAGCTCTATCTTCTCCATCCATGACTGCTGTAAACACACCGTCAAACCTGCAGTCCAAAAAAGCTGCAACATTGACTTCTAGTGGTAGACATCGTCGGTCTGCCCTTGACGATGGTGAAGAAGCCCGCTCAGCTATGGTCCACAGTTCCTTTGGCAGTGCCAACATTTCCCCACCTTCAAGGAGCACAAATGCAATTTCAATGATAACTCTTGCTGGGGCTGTTGCTAGTTTGGGCACTTCAATCAATCATCAGACGATGTCTTCAGACACTCATATCGCGAACAAGGTCCAGGGCTTTATCAATGCTCAGAACTATCTGAGCGATCTTGAGAAGTCACTGGTTGGTGAATACTATGCCGTGCAGCCTACACTTGCCTCAGGATTGCTGTCGATGATGCCCGCTATTGCAAAATCACACTTCGTTGTCGTGCAAAGGCTCTTGCAAAAGATGTTGAGGAAGAGATGGAGGACATGACAGTTTGTGATTGAGCCATCTGGTGGTTATCCTTTGATTTTGTTGTATGCGTCTATTTTTTGAGCTGATCAAATTTTTTAATGCCCTCATATATATTTTTTCAGCATTGCTGTTGTATGTGTGTATCTACATACCCTCAACTGCATGACCTTCACTCCCATCTCCCTCACCTGTGTCACCTTCACCCCCATCTTCTTCGCCTGCATAATCTTCACTATTGTAGCCTTCCCAGTTGTAATCTTCTCTGTCGTCACCCTCCCCATTATCGTTACCTATGTCAACGTCTGTGTGTGGGTCTGTATTGTTGTTCTCATTTCCTAGTAGCCTTGTAGCACAAGGACTCTCAATGTCATCATATAAATATTGATTAACCTGTGCATCTTGTTCTGAATGTGCGTGGAGAAGTGCTTGATAACTATCCCACATGGCTTGTGCAATTGTATCCTGTCTGTTATTTACATCTTGTTGAGCTGCAGCTGCAGACTGTGTAGCAGGAGGAGCAGGTAATGGGGTGGAAGTGTCTCCTGCATTTGGAAGAATAGATTCAACATCAGAACCTGGCAACTTCTCCTCATCGGGGTCATGGTGATGGATAAAATTATGAATGGCAACCAAAGCAGTCGGAATGCGATTTTGAAGGTCTTTGTCCTTTTTGTAATCTGGAGCAAGTAGAAGAATGCGAAACCGCTTCTTCAAAACACCAAAAATGCGCTCAATGCAATTCCGAGCCTGCGCATGGCGCAAGTTAAAAAGTTCCTCTTTATCAACAGGTCTACAAGACAACCAGCATTCATACGTCAAGTCAGATTATTATAGGATATTTCTCACTTTAATTTTGCTTGCCCCTATTCTTGTAGATGATAACACTTTCCTCGATAAGGAATAA
>QOVE01000991.1:0-11533 GCA_003521275.1 Tricholoma sp. MG99
GACAAGTACATCAGGGAATCGGCAGGGGTTCGGTATACCTAGACAAATTTGATCAACAATTAGCACTCTGCAATCAGTAGATAAGATTTTATCTGGCCTTAACACACCATGAAATAACTGTGAAGAGGGGTCATATACTGACACTTTTACTGACAGAATGGCAATGTCTGATATGACTATGCAGGAGCCTGGAAGTTTCCTAGCAAATGAAATAATTTTATACCACCAGCTCCTCTGTCAGTCATTCTTCCTTGTGTTTGTCACTTACTGACCATATTCTCAGACTCTTGCGGGAAATGTTCAGCAACCGATGCTTGTACTAACACAATTGCAATATATGATTTTTGTATATCATAATCTACAATTGTTCAAGTGAATGAAATGATGTTATCTCTGATTTTCTCCACATTTCATTTTTCCTGGAGCCCATCACTTACCGGTAGTACACTTGCATCCTTGCAAAAAATGTCCATGAACTGATGCTTCTATACTAGTGTTCCAGTGAGAGATATAATGTTACCTGCTGCATCTCATTCTTTCTGAAGCTCACTACTTGCTGGTAATACAACCACATGCTTGCAGAAAATGTTCATGAACTGATGCTTCCATGCAGGTGTTCCACTGGAAGAAATAATGTTATCTGCTATATTTCATTCTTCCTAAAGCCCATCACTTGCTGATAATACACCTGCATCCTTGCAGAAAATTTCCATGAACTGGCACTTCTATGTTGGTGTTCCAGTGAAAGATATAATGTTATCTGTTACATCTCATTCTTTCTGAAGCTCACCACTTGCTACAACCACATGCTTGCAGAAAATGTTCATGAACATGATGCTTCCATGCAGGTGTTCTACTGGACTCAGAAGAAGTAATTTTACCTGCTGCATCTCATTCTTCCTAAAGCCCATCACTTGCTGATAATACACCTGCATCTTGCAGAAATTTTCCATGAACTGACACTTCAATGTTGGTGTTCCAGTGAAAGATATAATGTTATCTGCTACATCTTATTCTTCCATCCAGGAGTTTTACTTGAAGAAATAATTTTATGTGTTACATCTCATACTTCCTAAAAGCCAATCACTTGCTGATAGTTAATATCTTTGGTACATGGGTTTTAATTCTGTATAAGAGATCCATGTAAGAATGGCCCTCACCACAGAGATATTACCCGAAACCGGTTGATGATTGCTGTTACACTTTTCCTTATCATGGAGAGATCTACTTCCAATTACCATCAGCGCCCATCATTCCTCCCGCAGTCCCCATCAGTGTTCGTCATCATTTTATGTTTTCCATATGATTCATGTCGACTCACATATGACTCGTATTGACTCGCCTCTGACTTGTCAATACTCACCTTTACTTATCATCTGTACAACAGCTTTATACTTAGATACCTCGGTCCCCATACCTCGGTCTCTTAGTTAGTATATATACGAGTAGACACCCACTTGTAACTTTAGTTTGACCTAGTTTCTCAATACCAAAGGTCTTTACTCGTGAACGACTCGATATACCTCAGGAACATCCTTAGGTTGATATCTCGACCTTGAACTTGACCCTTAGGGAAAGCCTCCCAAGGTCCTTACCTGATCGACCCTAGAGAAGCCCTCTAGGTCTCACCGTTGACGACCTTATGCGAAGCCCGCATAAGCCAGATAAGATCACGTGATTGCGTGTTAGACCTTCGGTTCTAACAAAAGGTCAACCTGAATGTTACCGTCGACCTGTCCAGGTCTATATGTCACAACGCCTCCCAAACGATACACGACACTTAGACAGAGTGCAGACAGACCTCCACGAGGAGCCACCCAGTCCAGAATCCACGATGACGAATATTGACTAGGAAGTCGACAAATCAAATTCAGTGACAAGACCTTGTCTTGGAGGTATCTTGACAAAGAAAACAACTACGAAAGAGCAGTAGAAGAAGAACTTTTATTTCCTACCACCAGACCAGAAGGCCAGAGACCACCTGTCTGAACAACCCCGAGCACCTTGTCATACAGAGACGTAACAGGGTACAGCGAAGAAACCACAGATGAAGAAGAACCCCAGACCGCTACAGAAGCATTCTTTGCAGCATTTGCAATGTCGTTGACCACCACCCCAAAAGAAATCAAGATCAAGACACCCGTTGAATTCAAGGGTGATAAAGAGAAAGCGACCAAGTTCATCAAGGAAGTAGAGTTATACCTCTACCTGAACAAAGATTTATATGACACAGATGAAAAGAAGATTGGGTTTGCCCTCTCGTTCATGACAGACGGGAGCGCGTCGACTTGGAAAGAAGCTTACATCCAAGACAAGACCCTCGACACCAGAGGATTCAGCTTTGGTTCCTGGAAAGACTTCGTCAAAGTCTTCAACCAAGGCTTTGAGCCCATTGACGCTGCGGGAAGCGCCCGCCTGAAATTGAAGTCCCTCAGACAAGGAGACAAGGATATTGAAGACTACATCTCGAGCTTCCGTGTCTACGCCATGAAGTCCGGAATCACCGCTGATGAAGCTCTCAGTGAATACTTCATGGATGGTCTTCACTCCCGACTCCTCAAATAGATTTTCAACATGGAAAAGCTTCCAGTCAAGATCGATGAATGGTTTACCGCCACTTCGAAATATGATGCGCAGTGGCGCCATGCCCACGCTATTGTTGGAAATATCCGAAAAGAAGTACCTGCTTCCCAAAACTCGAACTATTCTCCCTCCACCTCTCCATTCATTAGAGACCCGAACGTGATGGACATGGACGCTCTGACTAGAGAGCAAAGAGAGGATCATATGAGAAGGGGCCTCTGCTTTGAGTGTCACCTTTCCAGACATACTGCCAGATCTCACAAGAAGACGAAGAACTTTCAGTACAAACGCAATGACAAGAAAACGTCTAGCAAAGATGTTTACGGAAAGATCAGAGCTTTGCTCACCGACTTAGACGATGAAGACAAAGAAGAGACGCTCAAGATGATGGAAGAGCAGGGTTTTTAATAAGGCGATGTACCTCAACATTACCACTTGCCAAGCTTATCGTTTCCTCTGTAATTTTAGCCAATATGACCTCTCAATCTATGTGATTGCCTTTGACTATTGAAATCAGTGGAACGGAAACCGTTGAAACCAATGCGCTCTTAGACTCCAGAGCAGGAGGAGTCTTCATCAATGCAGAATATGCAAGACAATTCAAAGTCTCCCCACTCAGGGCGATGACTGAACCACCTCAGGAGGAACCAATTCGAAGAGCCACAATTGAAGAAGTCCCCGACGAAGAACCTGCTAAAATCGCTGAGTTACCATTACTCAAAGTTGAGGTTGAAGCAGAAGAAATACAGAATCTGAAGGAAGGAGAAACCCTCCTCGCCTATTACCCCGGTCAACCCATCATAGGAGTCTTCGAAACAGAAACACCACTTTCCTCTTCAGAATGGGATTTCCCTCAAGAGAATATATGGATTAGAGGTAAAATGTCTATGTCCCAAGAACTAGCACAGAAGGAAAGGGAGGGTCAACAAGAAACCAAGAAATCATTGGACGAACTACTTCCCGAACATTACAGGCAATACAAAACAGTCTTTGAAAAATCGGCATCCAAGAGATTCCCCTCACCCCGAGACTGGGATCATGCAATCGACCTGAAACCAGACTTCTTACCGAAGGATTGCAAAATCTATCCCCTCTCACCGGCAGAGCAGACGAAGCTTGACGAATTCCTAGACGAGAACCTATGCAAAGGATACATCTGCCCCTCAAAATCCCCTATGGTGTCTCCTTTCTTCTTTGTCGTGAAGAAAGACACTGACGCTCTTAGACCTTGCCAGGATTACCAATATCTCAATGAAGGAACCATCAAGAACGCCTACCCGTTACCGCTTGTAGGAGAACTGTTGGACAAATTGCAAGGAGCAGACTACTTCATGAAATTAGACATCCGATGGGGCTATCACAACGTCCGAATCAAGGAAGGAGACGAATGGAAAGCCGCGTTCAAAACCAACCACGGACTGTTCGAACCAACCGTTATGTTCTTTGGACTATGCAATTCACCAGCCACATTCCAAGCGATGATGAATGACATCTTCAAGGATTATATTGATCAAGGATGGCTGGTAATCTATATGGATGACATGCTCATCTTCTCCAAAGATATTACCACACACAAGAAACGGACTGCCCTCATCCTAGAAAGACTGAAACAGCACGACCTTTATCTCAAGGCAGAGAAATGTAAGTTTGACTGTCAGGAAGTAGAATTCCTAGGGTTAGTTGTAAAACCGAACTCCCTGGCGATGGACCTGATGAAACTGAAAGGCATTCACGATTGGCCAACCCTGACGACGCTAAAGCAAGTACGATCATTCCTGGGATTTGGGAACTTCTATCGAAGATTTATCGGAAGATTTGCCGAACTCGCGCGACCACTAAATGATTTGATGAAGAAAGAGACGAAGTTTGAATGGACACCCGAAAGGAAAGAAGTGTTTGAGGCACTCAAAAGAAAGTTTGAAGAGGCACCAGTACTCCTTATGCCCAACCCGACAAAACCGTTTGTCATCGAATCAGACGCATCAAAGTTTGCAACAGGAGCAGTATTATGTCAGCAGGATGACAATGGAGATTGGCATCCTTGCGGATATATCTCCCACTCATTCAACGCAACACAATGGAATTATGAAATATATGACAGAGAGCTATTGGGAATCGTCAGAGCACTGGAAACATGGAGACACTACCTCCAAGGATCGGCTCACCCAATGACAGTTCTTTCCGATCATAAAAACCTAACTTACTTCTGTTCGGCACAGAAATTAAACAGACGACAAGCAAGGTGGAGCCTCTTCCTCTCCCAATTTGAACTGAAATTGGTGCATGTACCGGGATCGCAAATGATACAATCCGACACGCTGTCCAGAAGATCGGATCTATGTCCTGACGATGAAACAGACAATGCCAATATTACACTCCTACCGAACGAGCTGTTCATCAACGCCATCAACATGGAGATGCACAACCTGATCACAGCACACTTAATGAAAGACGTCATCGTGAAAGACGCCATTGAGGCACTGAAATCGAAAGGAGCACCACCAATTAAATCAGCGCTGACTGATTGGAGAATTGAAGATGGATTGTTATTTTTCAAAAACAGATGTTACGTCCCTGACACCCCGTACCTTCAGAAACGAATCACAGAATGATATCACAACTCCTTGGTGATCGGACATTCCGGACAATTTAAAACTATTGAAGAAGTACGAAAAGACTACTGGTGGCCAGGAATGACAGTATTTATCAAGAATTATGTCGAAGGATGCGTGACCTGCCAACAAATGAAAGTCAACACTCATCCCACAATGCCACCCCTCTCACTGATAAAATCGACTTCGACTCGACCATTTGCACTTGTCTCCACGGATTTCATCACAGATTTGCCTGAAATTGATGGTTTCAATAGTATCATGGTCGTGGTAGACCACGGCGTTATGAAGGGGGTAATTTTAATCCCTTGTAAGAAGAAAATCGACGCCCTGGCAACGGCCGACCTTTATTTGGATCAAGTCTACAAGAGATTTGGACTTCCAGACAAGATTATCTCTGACCGAGACCCATGGTTTGCGTCTCAACTCTATTAAGAAATTGGTAGACTCCTTGGAGTAGAGCTAGCGATGAGCACTGCTTATCACCCTCAAACCGACAGAGAAACCGAATGAATGAACCAAGAACTCGAAACATATCTAAGAATATACTGCTCTAATCATCCCGAATCTTGGAAGCAACTCCTTCCGACGGCGGAATTCACGCATAACCATCAGACACACAGCACTCAAAAACAATCCCCATTTTACCTCATGATGGGTTACGAGCCGCTCGCCTTACCCGTGGCATATCCAAAATCAGATGTGCCTGCCGCCGAGAAGAGAATAGCAGCTCTACAACGAGCCCGAGACGAAGCCCTCGCCACTCATGAACTAGCGAGACAACTAATGGCAGAAAGAATCACTAGAGGATTCATGCCCTTCAAGAAAGGAGAAAAAGTCTGGCTTGAAGTAAAAAACCTATGAATGGGCTTCACCACCAAAAAGTTAACCCCCAGATGCAAAGGGCCTTTCGTGATTGAAAAGGTCATTACCCCTTTGGCATATCATCTGAAACTCCCTGCCCAATGGAAAATTCACCCTGTATTCCATGCAACACTCTTATCTCGGTACCGAGAAACCGACATCCACGGGCCCAATTACTTACTTCCACTGCCCAACCTGATTGATGGACAAGAAGAACACGAGGTAGAGGCACTACTTTCCCACAAGAAGCGGGGCAAAGGCTATGTTTTCCTAGTCAAATGGGTTGGATACCCCTCTTCGGAAAACTCCTGGGAACCTGAACAGAACCTGACAAATGCAGAAGCGCTTCTCTCTGCATATAAAAAGTCAAAAAGAATTTGAATATCCCTCACTCCCACATCCTTCGAACCAACATGTCTACTCCCATTGCAGTCATCCCCGCTCCATTCCCTGAAGCTTACCCCTGAATCAATTCGCCTATCCCCCTTACCACTGAAATCAGAGGGATGTATAGGACCCTTACCAATATCGCTGACTGTGCCCGTCTTCTTGACATCCTTGACTCGCACTACCCCGACCTTTCCATGACTATGGACCTTTTCCTCATTAATGAGCGCACCACCGCCCTCCTCCTCAATTTAAGAACACGCCTTGTACAAGAACTCATCGAACAAAACATCACTGCTCCAATTCAGGAGCTTAGAAATCAGTCAGTTGTCCAAAACCCTCCTCCACCACCTCCCACACCAATCGTTCCAGTACCAATCTCGAACACCTCAGTTGACAGGCCTACCGCAAACGTGATCCCTGTTGCCCAGTCATCCCAGCGAGACCAAGATCGCTGACCCCCTACTCCCGCAGAAATAATTGACCTTACTTCCCCTTCTCCACCTCCTCGTCGCCGGATTCACAATGAACAAGCATACCTTGCCGGCATGACAACAGCCCAATGCTACAAGTGTAATGAAACTGGTCACTATATGTCCTTCTGTCCTAGATTTTGATGCAGACTATGTGGACTTCGAGGGCACTATCCTTCGAATTGCCCCAACATTCCTTCCTCTTCAAGCTCCGAAAATTACTTCACCGCCCCTGATGATTATGATGACAACTTTGATGACGAAGCCTGGGCCAATATGACCGGCGAACCGATGAGACAGGATTAGTCAGCACGTCAAGACATGCCTATTTATCTCGTCTCCATCTTTTCTTCATCTTCATCATTTGATATGGCCAACGTTTACTGAATTCTTCTTCTACTTCACGATCATCGTCCTCTCGCTCCTTGCCCTCCTCATCCTCATCTATCTAGGCCGCTGGGCCGTATATGGTTACCTTAGATTATCTCTCCATCTTTGACAATGCCGACAACCAATCTGGGATCTGCCGATTGACTACATTGATCGTCCTATCATCCCTCCTTCCGCTCATCTCCCCGCGGGAACCCTAGCAGACGACGACTCCGTATACGTCCAACAATGTCGTTGTCAGACATCGATTTTTGGATATTCTGTTCAAACCATCGATACAGAAAACTCTAGAATTGGCATAGCAGTGTAAAGGTTGGAAGATTTCCAGAGGAAAATCAGTCTAGTGGGAGGGTAATGTTACACTTTTCCTTATCATGGAGAGATCTACTTCTGATTACCATCAGTGCCCATCATTCCTCCCGCAGTCCCCATCAGTGTTCGTCATCATTTTATGTTTTCCATATGATTCATGTCGACTCACATATGACTCGTATTGACTTGCCTCTGACTTGTCAATACTCACCTTTACTTATCATCTGTACAACAGCTTTATACTTAGATACCTCGGTCCCCGTACCTCGGTCTCTTAGTTAGTATATATACGAGTAGACACCCACTTGTAACTTTAGTTTGACCTAGTTTCTCAATACCGAAGGTCTTTACTCGTGAACGACTCGATATACCTAAGGAACATCCTTGGGTTGATATCTCGACCTCAAACTCGATCCTTAGGGAAAGCCTACCAAGGTCCTTACCCGATTGACCCTAGAGAAGCCCTCTAGGTCTCACCGTTGACGACCTTATGCGAAGCCCGCGTAAGCCAGATAAGATCACGTGATCACATGTTAGACCTTCGGTTCTAACAATTGCTGGGGCCAAAAAAACGATGAAAAAATTTGGACTTGATGTCCTCCTCGGTTCAAGTTAAACATTTCCCCCTCCTTGAAATCTGCAGCCCCTACCTCGTGAGCTTGTATTCACACTTTCACCAAAGGTTCTGCTGCTTGGTCTAGTAGTAGGTGGGAAGAATGAAGAAGCACCTGATGGTTGTCTCAGCTGCTGCAGGATCGTGGGCACGAGATTCCTCATTTTGTACTGGTGAAGTAGGTGCTGGCTAAAAATCAGCCCATACTATGTGTAGTCCCTCCTGGGCCTGCCAACCCATGAGGCATAAGATGATGTAGCCCCTATATGATTGCCAGCCCTGCATGTAGTCTGGCCTGGCAATGATAACACTAAAGAACTCCGCAAACAGTCCATAGCTTGTACCCCGCTGGGTTTCACATCCTACTAGGCTAGCCCATAACGATCATGGTATCTGCACATACCACATATAAAATTTTCGCAAGTGGTGACTGTTCTCACTTTAATAAACTTGACCCTCATTTTCTATCTAACCAAGGCAAGACCAACAAAACACATCGGCGTGATGAGCAAGCCGCTTTTTGACATGGTCTCCTGAGCTTTGCTGTCTTGGGGGGCTCGGCTTCTATCTCTTTAGCCATTTTCACATAACATCGTTATCACATGTGCATGAGCTCAAGAGAACTGAACATGACTCACTTTAGGTCAGACTCTTCGTAGGGGCGCCATGTACCACTTCCATGATTGCCTACCATCATTCCAAATACAAGAGGTCAAGGGATCTTGTACCTTGTAGCAGGTTTTTGAGGAGAGCTAATACTGATGGTGAGGCAGGTGTGTGATGGGGGGCATTGAGTCTGTCAAGTGGGGAATGATGTCATGCCGAGGACGTGAAACAGGCGTGATTGAGGTTACGCACCTTGCCCAATTGCTGTTTCCCTGATCAACACCTTCCATCCCCTCACTCGGCACCCCCAATCCCACCATCGAGCACTCAATCCAAAGCGTGATCATCCTCGTCAACCCCTTATGTGAGCACCATCATCACCAGAACCTCCGTTTTGTGCAGCGCCGTTTCCCTCATGTCCAAACGTCATCCCAGAGCAGATTTCAGCAAGTTTTTATCAGGGGAAGGAGGAGGAAGGGAGAGGAGAGACGAGGGAGCAGTGGGAGAGGGGTGTGACACAGAGCTCGATCCCCATGAACAACAAGGTTGCAGCAGGGAGAGGGATTCAGGGAACTTGAAGGACCATCATGAGTTTTCATGCAGCAAATACATGGCATGAACTGTTGAGGTAACCATGGGCATGACAGCCAGCAAGGTCTTATGCCATGGGGGTAACCTGGGCATGCTTCTGGTTATGACCAGCCTTCTGTCACTGAATTTTCATTCAAGTTGTCTACCATACTGTTACGACCATAACTTCTCAAGCCTCGGAAATCCCGCTCTTCGGACATCCCGACTTCATCTTCCCATCTCGACATCTCGGACATCCCGATATCCAACAATTTATAAACATCATTTGTTTCATCTCTCATTATTACGATTCCTCACACGTCTTACAATCTCATATTAAGTAGTTAGATTTTATGACTACGGTCTGTGTCTTTGATATTGCACTGATACTGTATCATATACTTATATCGGAAACACCGCCTCATATCGCAGTATAAATACTTAGTTACTTTCACTTGTATTCTCCAGTTTAATATCGACCAAGTTCACTCTTCTCATCTCTTGTGTGATTTCTTCGGAACTCCCATCCTCTGTCTTGTCGGAACTTCCGCTTGGAACTCCACAAGAACTTCTGGTCTCTCCATCTTGAAATAGGACACCTTGACGAGGGAGGCGCAACTTCTTATAAGTTGAAGCCGAGTCCTGCCCCCCTTGGAGTTGGAATCTCTGCGTCGGACTTTCCGGTCTCAATATCGTATCTTCCTGTCTCACACTTAACACATACATAGAAATGAAAGATCCATTACATAACTGTCTGACAAAAATGTGATAGTAAAAGGATTCTATGAAGGCTTCAATGTGTCATAAGCAGGAATCAAACCCAGCTCCACAGTTATCCAACTGCTGCTGATACAGCTGAAACAACTGAGCCATTTGACAACTGCTGAGTGTTTTCACTTTAATAAACTTCAAGGCCTAAGGTTTGGTATTGGGAGGGTAAAAGAAAAGTCAAATAGTAAAATATGGCACACTGGAATTATATAAGCTTGGGAAATCCCATCAAAATCAGCACTATAACAGTAAGGATATATAATACTAATTTAAATTGGTAGTTGAGTTGGAACTGTTGCAGCCCTACCAAAGAAATGATAGAATGATTGTGTATAAAATCGAGCAATACTGTCCTCTAATTGTTGAATACCCAGTTCAGTGTAGTCATGGAATGGCAAATCTGGTAACAGAAAAGGGGTAGGTTTCAGGCCATCCCAGTCTTGAAGTAATGCCTTCAATGCAAGCAAATATGGCAACCTAACTTGGCAGTCCAGGGATTGCAGGCCAACATTCACAAGGCCAGGATTGACAAGGAGAAGGTCATTGTCAGGAAAACACTTCAAGACCATCGCCTGTCTCACATCCTCATCTTGATCACATGATGATGCATGTTTATCAGGAGCTAGTAGCTCAAACCAGAAATTGAGCTCAGTCAGCTCCCACAGGAGTTGTTGCATATCATTTAATTGCATATTAGGGAAAGAATCAGATGATAGGACATGAAAATCAATCTTCAATTCTTCCAAAGCCCTGGCGAACATGGATTTGACTTCTTCGCATCAACGAACCAAGTTTGACTCCTTGCTGAGAGACAGAAGCCTGTCAAGAAGGAAATCACGCCATTGTTGGTTGGATAAGGGTGTGGCTTTTTGAACTGAAACTATTCGGAACATGCATGCAGGTCGAATAGCAATCCAGGTGGCGAAGAATTTTGCACGTTGAGATTCATTGGTAGATGCAAAAAGGGCAGCTTCAGGGAAGACATAACGTGTGTTGTAGGCTAGAGGGCATTGATCACGATCGACTGCTTGCAACGCATCACTCCACACGGGAATTGGGAGGGGCATCAGGGGACTTTTGTGGGGTAGGAATTTGTTGTGACCAGCTGGGGCTGCCTTCTCCTTAGGCTTGTGGCCTATGATAGCCATGTCAGACAACACATGTCTTTAGTGAATATATTACTTACACATACTGTTTGGCTTTCTGCTGCCCTCATATGGTGTCTTTCCTCAAGTTTGTGTATCTCGGCTCTTGTCTTTGCTTGGAGACTACAAGGATCTGACAATGTTAAGTGCACTTAATCCTACATACTTACCTTCTTACATAACTTCCCCTTACTCACACAGTCACAC
>QOVE01000996.1:0-48553 GCA_003521275.1 Tricholoma sp. MG99
AGATGGTGACGCAGCGCCCACGCCGTCGCAATCCCGAGTGATCAAGGACGTCCATGTTAGACACGTTTTGGGTTAGCGGCCGTATATTCGCACACTAATTTATACATCCAGGTCAAAAAGGGTTCTGCGTTAGCTGAGGTTCTCAACCCATCTGCGCTTGTAAGTTCCTTGAGCTGTTGAACGTGTTATGGCCGTCACCAACTTTCACGTATCAACAGACGGCCATCGCGGATGCGGTCAGGCATAAGGAAGCTATCGACGACAGATTGTTTGCGGTAGGTTCTGTTATTTCTCCGAAGTGTTGATTTCTCACCAAGCATATCAGCTCGAGCATGGTCTTACCGTCCTTTCTCGGATGGAACCAGGCTACTGGCAAACAACCGGGCAGAACAAGGTTGTTGAGCTGTGTACGTGTGCAACGTTCGTCTACCCGACGGCATAGTAACTCTGACTTTCTGAAGTGTACAATGATTTGGGTCACCCGCCCGCGACGAGTATTGGAACCCAGTACGCTTGGCGAACGGCTGATGGATCCCACAACAATGTTGACCTCCCGAAAATGGGACAGGTAGGGCTTACGCTCGTCCTAAGGGCTTTAATGAGATCTCAAGGCGGTATTAGGCTGGTACATCGTATGCTCGCTCCGTTCAGCAGTCTCACCCCCTTCCGAAGAATCAATTGCCGGATCCTGGACTTCTCTTCGACACGTGTGTTTTTAATCATTCCTCCTTCGAGTAGGCCATCCTCATTCTCACATCACCCGCAGCCTGTTAAAACGGGAAGGCGTGAGTACACTCCCTTGCGTGCTCGCTCAACATTCTATTAATATCAGCACAACAGTTCCAGAACCACCCTGCTGGACTGTCTTCTTTGATGTTTGCTTTTGCCGCTTTGGTCATCCACACGTTAGTTGAAGGCCTCGTTTTCTTGTGAGCCGCTTACCCATATGACCCCAGTGTGTTCCGTACTTCACACCGGCAAGTGGAAATTAATGAAACCTCGTCTTACGTCGACCTTTCGCCCCTGTATGGACACAATCAAGAAACACAGGACACGGTTCGTCTTCGGGACGGTCGAGGCCTGCTTCACCCAGACGCTTTTGCGGAAGACAGGTTACTTCTCCTTCCCCCTGCTGTTTGTGCGCTCTTAGTGTTGTTCAATCGTAATCACAATGTTCGTGGCTCCTTTATATTGCGTGTGTTTCTGGATGTTCATCACGGCAATAGTACATCGCGAAGCAACTCCTGGAGATAAACGAGAGGGGTACATTTACTGATCCGAGCAACTTGCGCTCGGATAACCCAGAGGACCTTGAAAAGATTCTTGCACAGGAGGAGGAGCTTTTCCAGACCGCTCGTCTGATCAACTGTGGCTGGTTCGCTTCTGGTAAGAGCGGTAACTATACTTGTTACTGGTTGCTAATTGTCTGCAGTTGTTTTTTCGGACTACTTCTCTTGTATCTTGGGTCTAGTGAGATATGGAAACAGTTGGAGTTTGAATCCATTCGAGGTACGCAGGTCTACGTTTTGTCAAATCCCATATGTTGACAAGGAATATAGGAAATTAGGAATGCGGATCACTCTGTTTTCGAGCGGGGTAAAGGAAATGTTTGTAGTGTTGAGGTCAGTACTGCTATCTTGCAGCTGGAGGATAAATGCTGAAGCAATCCGACAGTTCAACTGTCTCTATCGTTGGCATGCCACTACCAGTGCCGAGGACGAAAAATGGGTCGACAACCTGTTCGCCGATGTTTTCCACGGAAAAGCGCCCGACGCTGTCACCCGCGATGATTTCAAGGCGGCCGCTCATGAACTAATCGCCAAACTGCCGAAAGTCAAGGACCGGACTTTCGGACCGTACGTCTCATTTACTCATCCATTCCGTGAATGAAGTCAGCTTGATCACTTTCTTTGCATCCAGTTTGACACGCCAGGCAGATGGATCTTTCAAAGACGACGAGTTGGCCGACCTTATCCGTAATGCGTATGAACGACTGCACTCGCTGTGAATACTTCATGCTGATGCTGATATAGAACGGAACGTCCTGCTGGAGCTTTCCGTGCTCGTGGAACCCCAGGTACGTGGTCAGAATCATGCTGAAAGGAGTGAATCTTGATGCTATTTGTTTCTAAGCTTCTATGCGGCTTCACGAGATTATGGGTATCGAGCAGAACAGGGAGTGGGGAGTTTGCTCGCTGAATGATTTCAGGAAGGCAAGTTCGAGTGATATCTCATCACATTTCGGTGATACTGACTTGTTTGTGGTACGACTAGTTCCTTGGCTTGAAGCGTAAGTAGCTCGCAATGCATACGGAGTATGATTCATTTACTGTCATCTGCAGCCTATGCCACCTTTAAGGAGTGGAACCCGAACCATGAAATTGCCGACGCAGCTGAAAAGCTCTATGGAGATATAGACCATCTTGAATTATATGTTGGTCTTCAGGCTGAGGAAGCTAAACCCGTTAGACCTGGTGCCGGTCTTTGTCCTGGCATGTATCATTTTACTTCTGAACCATTTGATGTACTGACATTTGGGTGCAGGGTTCACTATCAGTCGAGCTATCCTTAGTGATGCCATCGCCCTCACTCGAGGCGATAGGTTCTTCACCCATGATTACACTCCACACAATCTTACTGCGTGGGGCTTTGCTGATTGTCAGAGAGATTCTAATGCGTTCGGATTTGGGAGCACTCTTGGTCGGCTCTTCCTGCGCACTCTTCCGAACAATTTCTCGGAAAACAGTGTTTACACTTTCTTCCCTTTGATGACTCCCGACTCCATGAAGACTCATTTGACTGAGTTGAAAGTCCTTGATCAGTACGATATGTCCCGGCCGAAGGATCGATCACCCGTGAAGGTTGTCAACGATTATGCTCAAGTGGGGGAGATTCTTGACAACCCTAGTGGGTTTGCTGCGCCGTATGCTGATCGGGCAGCCAGAGTTATTAACGGCAAAGGGTATGTTATGGACTGCAACTTAGTTCGGCAGCTCTAATGAAGTGGTTCAGCTTTTATACCGTTCAACCAGGTTCAGACCAAGACAAAATTGCCAAAGCATTGGCTGATACCCCAGAGGCTGCTGCGAAGATCGGAAAGTTTTTCCATGATACTACTTCTCAGTTGATCAAGTCGCGTTCGTTTACGCTCGTTGGTGGCAAAGTACACGGTGTAGATATCGTACGAGATGTCCTCAGGGTTGTTCCTATAGCTTGGGCGGCTGCTGACATTGTGCGATGTTTTTCTTCTTGCAATATGATATTTTCTGACAGGTTTCACGTTGTCTAGGGTGGCATTCCTTTGAAGACGAAGGAGAATCCCCACGGTCATTACACTCCATTGGAGCTGTATGATATGCTGGGTAACATCTATCAGTGAGTCCTTCTCATCGAAATAATTCTTTGATCAGATGTGCTAATGTTAGTCCAGATTCATCTTCCTCGAGACCGAACCGTCCAAGGTCATGGTTCTCGGCATGAAAGTTCGTCACGACACGCGCGAGTTGCTAGGCCACATCAAGAGCCATTTGTACGGCCCGGGCGTACGCGTAAGCTGCCCATTTACTTGTTTTGAACAATATTGATACTCTTGTCAGGGCTCTATCATCGGTTTGGTTGGTTCGATATTCTCCAGGCAACCCAGGAAAGCAGAACACCATGAACTCGTCAAGCGTCTCTCAAAACTTGGACAGTCATCAGATGATCTTGCTACCAGTATCTTGGCTCTCATGGTTGCCGCGTCGGTTGAGTTGTCCCTTGGTAAGTGGTATGTTCTCGTCTATGGTCTCAAGTATCTGATGTGAATCATAGCTTTGACCAACATGATAAATCTCTACCTCGGTTCAAAGGAAGAGGCTCAGATCTCTTCATTGACCAAGAGCGATGACAAGACTTTGCTCAGTGGTTATGTACATGAGGCTTTGAGTATGTGTACCTTTGAATTTCCTGGACATGATGCTCAACAGCTTCATTCCTTCCTAGGACTTGAGCCGCCCTTCCAGGGTGTATATCGTACGTGAAGTTTGCTGACATTACTTTGGATTTCAACGAACATGATGTGTCAGGGGTTGCCACCAAGGATCAAGATGTTGATGGATATCTTGTCAAGAAGGATGACCGGTTGTTCCTCGACGTCGCTCAGGCCAACGTCAATGTCAGTATTGGCAGTAACACTTTGTGTATTAACAAGCTCAGACTTGACTTTCTAAATAGGATACAGTTTTCCCTGCGGGCAGCACAGTCAATGCTTTCCGAGGCACCGAAGGCTATCTACGGATAGATGGACTCTATATGCACTTGGGAGAACAACTGACAGTCAAAGTAGTCGCGGAATTTTACTCCGTTGTAGCGCACACCCTTATGTTCTGTTCTTACTTTCAGATCATGACTGAAGTCCTTCGAGCTGTGTATGCATATCCAAATATCCGTCGGGCTCCTGGTAAATCTGGGATACTCAAACGGTGCGTCGCATATCTTTCAAACGTTCTCTGAGCTAACGATGTTTGATCATGGGTACAGGTTCAAGGAGGAGTCTCGACCAGAGCTCCGCTATGCATATCTCGATCAGAATCAGGCCATTTCTGCATGGCCCAATTCATTGACTATCCAGGTATGCTGTTCTAAGCTTAGCTAAGTCAAACCCATGATTGACATCACCACAGTATGATGCATTGAAGTAAGGAATATTGATAGATATGTTGTTAGTTTACGTGCTGTATTTATCTATTGTCCGGTTCAAGTACATGCAATTCGTGATCCTCATGAGTTTACCTACAACCTCGACATTTAATATTTTAAGTAGTCTCTAACCGTATTGCGCTGTATGCACTGTGACTCGTCTCACGAGCACAGCTGTATAACGGTAGCCCTGAAGGCCTGACTCAGAATGATATATGAATATCTAATGCCAGCATGCATTAACGCTCTTGCATGTATATTACGGCCTGGATACATGTGTGGAGAATAGTAAGATGAAATATATGTGTGCATAGGTATAAATAAGTATTACAACACGTTGGGATACGGATACTTTGCTTTGCTATTCGCTAGACTTCCGAATGATTTTCGTTAGCTGGATAAGCAAACTTTCGATCCTTTCCTGCCGCTCTTCCATTCGGTCCATTCGGCTCGACCACTCATTAACTTCACTATCATCAGGTCCTGGCACAGCCATCGAGGACTTGCTTTCTGTCAAAGGTGTCCCTCCCCGAGCGTGCTCAGGACTTTCTGACAGGATACTATGCTCTACGGACGAGGACTTCGGTGGGAACCGCTTCGGCACAATGGCGTGCGTTTGGTTGGTAAGAGACTCCGGCTGTCGCCATTGCGTCGAGTGCATAGAGGAGACCCTTCGGCGACTGGCAGGGCCATAACTGACAGCAATGGGTCCTGTGGGTCCTGCTGGTGGATTGATGGTTTCCGGCATATTATCATGGACTACCAAAGGTTGGAAGACTTGTGCAAGAGGACTAGCAAAACTATGCATAGCATCGAGGCCACGGCCAACGGCGGAGTTCAGCCTTTTTCTAGCAACAGGCGTTGTGCGAGTAGGAGAGGGAGGACTACTGGGGCTAGTGGGTGATGGTGAGCTAGGTGGATGGGTTACAGGAGCCTCTGGATGCTGTCGCTGACTATCGATATGATTTTCGAATTCATGATTTTCGCTTTCACCAGTATCGAGCGCGCTTTCGAATTCCTCTTCAATTTCAAATATCTATGGCAAAAGTATAAGATGGTCTTCAGTATTATAAATCGAACGTACTGCGCTGATATCAGCATCGGGGCCGGCCAGGCCTTCCAAGAAAGCTAGTCACATAGAATGATGAGTAAACCGCAAGCACCCAGCAAGTTACACTCACTTAGTCTTTTCAGATGACGAGGAAGTGTATCAAAAACTTTCTCGGCGAAGGCACCCATGGTGTCGTAGAAGGTGGTTGTGCCGCTTTGCTTCGACTGACGCTCATACAAAGCAATTAGCAATAGGAGGGGAAAACTTGTAAGCCTGCATTCTGCTTGGTCATGGACTCATGGAGAACCGTAGAGGATTAAAGTATTTCACCTTATCATAAGAACATTGACCTGCTCATAGCATCCATCAGCCCACTGCTCACAGCAAAGGTGGAGATTACCTTATGGAACCACCGAGGTGAAAGAATATAACTAGCTGGCAACATTACACACAATGCAATCAAATTCACAGGTGGTTGGTAAGAAAAAAGTGAATCTGCTTTGACGCTGCAAAACTCAGTCAGCAGATGCATAGTAACTCAGCAAGCACAATACCCTTCAATTGTCGAGACAGCTTTTCGGAACATGGCCTAGGATAATAAAATTTACATCACAAGGGTCACTCGAGTACGAAAAACAAACCTCCGCAGCAGCGTCTTCGTTTATTGTTGCAAAGGTATTCGAGAGTATCTGGATCACATTATGAGCGAGATAACACCATGAAAGTTGGAAGCTGGAGCTACGTACGGATACGAGAACTGAGGATATTAGTGAATGTCATCAGTGAGAGATACAAAAATCAGACAAGTTGTTGCGAACTAGTAAGTAGGAGCGTGTTGCTCAAGCATGCATAGGTGACCATCAAAATCGGACCGAAAGTAGGGTGGAATTCGGCTACAATACTGTATCAATCCCACAAAAACCGTAGAATATATGGCAACTTACTAGCTCGATCAAACCCACTCGCATCAAGTCCAAACCAAAGGTCAAGCATCCACCATGCGATCGTCCTGCACACATAGCAGTGAGAAAAGATTATCAACTTGACTGATGCTTGTGATGTCACCCTGCGCTATATCTGTATTACCAAAAATCAACACAACTTGCAAGGATAATGAACGGAAGGGATGAGCTGACCCAGCTTGGTTTCGACTCAGGCTGTGAAGCAAAGAAAGATCTTGAATACTGTCTACAGAACAGAGTAGTTGAATACGTACGTCCACAACGCGTACAGAAAACCACAAAAGCAGAACGCGGCAATGAGCATCAAGACTACGAACTTGACCATCATAGCTCGGAGGGAGAGCACCATGAGATTATCTTTGAGCGTCACAAAGGCCAACCTGCAAATCTTCTGTAAGATATATGCTATGGAAAGCACAAAAAACTGCTGCTGACCGAGGGAACATGAGGCACGCAATCAGTGCAAGGCAGTCAATTCCCAGTTCACGAGCATACGTGTCTGTTTCAATGAAGAAAATGGACACTAATTACTCGGTATCATAAGAGGAAGCGCACTATTATAATAGGCTCCGTAAAGACGGAGGAATGCATATATGCAAAAAGTTGTCACTAACATAATGTCAGAACATCGAGCGGGCATGACGTGAAAGACTGACCAAATGCTAGATCAAATCCGTTCTACTGGATTGTCAGTTATAAAATCAACCCACTATTACCAAGAGGACGAACCCATGTACCCTTAAAATAAACTGAAGAGGATTCAGTTCAAATCCAAGAATCACATAAGGACAAACGAGAAAACCTTTGATTCCGTGTTCTTGCATCGCGGCAACCTTCTCAAGAGTGAATCCCAGCGCGTAGATCATGAAAATTATTTCGGCCGTATTGAGCTGGTCCCTTTCGCTTACTTCGATAGTTATGATAAATAGGAAGAAGAGAATGAGGAAACTAAATGCAGGTAAGCAGTAAAGAAATACAGTCGCGTAGGAAGACAAGCATCCACTTACTTTAAATATTCCAAGACTGAGCGGATAGCGGGAACTTTCAACCTGATACATAAATAATAAGAGTTGGCAGCCCAGCTCCTTCGAAATTCACCAACCGGTAATGATCCAGAATAGAGGCTTTGTGGGGATCATAAAAATGGACTGGTGTTTTCTTGTATGTCTACCGCACTTGTGCATAAACAAAAGAAATGCATAGTACTGAAGTGCTTACATCTGAGAGAATTGAGTGGGTGCTGTCCGCTTGATACACACATTTGCCACTATAGACAGGTAATTGATGCGAGGCGTAACCGAAACAAGAAGATGGCTTACCGCCAAATGGCATTGATGACCATCTGACAGGATGAGCTCTTTATGAATCTCTTGGCTTTGCCGAGTATTGCCAACTCAATTGCGTTTCCGATCCTATCCTCTAAATCATCATCTCTCTCCTCCCTAGCCCGCTCCAACATGTGAGGGTCAGCTCCATTATACACGGGCCAAGATGTCGTGAGTGTCAAGGTCAAGTGAAGCAAACTGTTGCCATATTCGCGAAAGACGCGGATAGCTAAAAGTTCGCAAAGCGCAGCACGCGAACGAGACAAAGTAGCGGTGAGAAGGTTGTCATCACGCAGGAAATAAACACGGTTGAGCAGGAGGCAAAACGTAATTGCCATATTGCCATCTTGTTGGATTGCTTTGTACTTCTCAACGAGAGGTTGAACGAGCGTATATGTGATATCAGGCGCCGTTAGCTACAGTCGAGTTAGCTACAAATTGTACCACGAGAATATAGTATACTCACGGCATCGTAGGTTAACGGTGTGTCTATGTTATAGATGAGACTCCGCTGATAGGACGAGAGGCTCACGAACGCACCAATAAAATGCTATAAATACGCAGTGTGAGAATAGGGTCAATTTGAACTACATAGTGCAGAATTTCTGCCGCTCATTTCGCCAAATCATATGGAACCGCAGTAGGTAGGATAGCATATTCAACACGATCCGAAGGGACTTGACGGTCGAAAACGTCGTGCGAAGAACAGAAGGCTCACCGTAACGTCCTAAGGGTGCAAATAAATTTCGACATCTCACAAAAAGTATCATAGGTAGCATAACATACCATTCTTATCATGTGAATAATGGGATAAACTGGAGTCGCTTCAACATCCTCGCTACCAGTACCACGTCAATTATAATGACAGCGCTGAAACAATTAGGGGTGGACTGACTACCGCAACAGTGGCTGTAGCTCGGACTGTGATTCGGTCATAGCAAGGGGGGACTTGAGGAGAAAAACATTCACAAAATTTCCAAAGTTCGTCTCAGGCTCACTAGTGACGCGCTGTTTGGCATTGCTTGGATGATGATCAAGTGCGGACCCGCGCTCACCTGAGGCTTGCCAGCTGCCAGTGACTGCCAGCCTCCAGGCGTTCTTGTGCGTTGCAATGAAGGATTTTTGGTAATGGCTAAACGGGAGGTAGTATAATGATATACTGTAGAAAATTTGCAATTAGTCGGAGAGTTTCGTGGTCACCCGGCACGCGTCGTCGCGTTGTACTTGTGACCAAAAAAACCACCTGATCACACCCTGACCCTGACCCTAACACCAGCCTAAACCCGGAGCTCATCGTCCTCTCCGTCCTCCGCGCTTCCTGTCATGCAATCGGGCCCCAGAGTCCCTGGGAGCACCCAACCTCCAGTCAAAATATATAATGCCGTGTACTCCTCTGTTCAGGTATTCAGGTCATTCGTGTCTGCCTCGTGTTTGTCTCATCGTCGCGTCACACTTTCCAGGTCTACGAATGTATGATCAGAGGTATTGCTGTTATGCGCAGACGCGGAGACTCTTATGTCAACGCGACGCAAATCCTCAAGGTCGCAGGCGTCGACAAAGGTCGGCGCACCAAGATTTTAGAAAAGGAAATTTTGCCCGGAAAACACGAAATTGTACAAGGAGGGTATGGCAAATATCAAGGAACTTGGTATGCATGTGGTATTATGTCTGTATTACGCGTGCTTCGTACTAATATTCTGAACCCTAGGATCCCGCTCGAGAAAGGCCGTGAGATCGCTCTTCAATATGGCGTGGCACCGTTACTATCCCCTCTTTTTGATTTTACGCCTTCAACGAATTCCTTAGCGGCGCTTCCCGTTGGGGCACCTGGTGATACGATGTCGCCACGTCCCCTCTCCGCTTCTTCCTCATACTCGAGCATGGGCGCCACCGGCAATTACATGCCATCAATTCCCTCTTCGTTGGCACCCCCGCCCATTATGCCAGGTTCCGCTCTTCGTCTCTTAAACCAAGGACGAGCACAGGGTCTGTTTACTCCCTCTACGTCAGGTTTAAATCCTTCATCACGGGCTTCAGGGTTCGCGTCGCCTGGACCGGCTATGACGGGCCAGTCTTCATTCTCTCCATCATCACAAACACCACCTCCCTCTTCTTCTTCTTCTTCGCTGAAGCGACATCGTTCCGAAGCAGACGCAGATGTCCATGGCAATCATGCCCCTACTCACTATACTTCCTCTTTTCATTCCGCATCTCAACCACTACCACTTGATTCAGCAGCAGACATTCAGACGACTGACAGATCTCGTCCAGCTTCGACAGGACCCCATGTAAATGGTGATGAGGGCCCATCACCCGCGAAACGTGCTCGCAAGGAGCTCTCTCCTCCCCATCACCCGTCTTCTCAGCATATTTCCTGGCAGCTACCTGTCAGAACCCAATCTCAACCTACATCCGGCCTTCGAGAATCGCAATCTACGCATCAGCCAGGCCATAACGGCATTTCACGTCCACCGAGTTCACTCTCAGGCAAAGTCGCCCCTGGGAGCGGTAAGCGCCCTTCCCCTGAACTGGATGTTCACGTATCACGCTTTGCTTCAAAACCATCTGTGCCACGTTTCTCCGGCCCACCAGCACCTACGAAAGACAACCGTCGAGCTGCAGTTATAGCTGCCATATGTCAACGCGACGATCCTGTGCCTGTTCTCGATCTTCTTCGGGAAATAACGCCGGATCAGCCGGGCGGTACCTCTTCCTTCGATGTGGATACGATAATTGACGACCAAGGCCACACTGCCCTACATATTGCAGCTAGTCTAGCCCGCCAGCAAACCGTCGAGTCCTTAATAACCAACGGTGCTGATATACACCGCGGGAACCATCTCGGGGAAACTCCACTTGTTCGAGCCTGTCTCGCAACTTACAATGCAGACCAACAGACATTCCATACGCTTGTGGCCACTCTTAACCAATCCATCCGCACGCTTGATACCTCCCGCAAGTCTGCAGTTCACCACATCGTTTCGTTAGCGGGAGTCAAAGGGCGCGCAGTCACGGCTCGCTACTACCTTGACCAGATATTTTATTGGGTTGCGCAGCATCAGGGGGGCGACTTCAAATCGCTTGTTGATTTGCAGGATGAGCACGGCGACACGGCTCTGAATATTGCTGCAAGAGTTGGTAACAGGAGCTTGGTGAGAACTCTACTCGATGTCGGCGCCAATCGAATATTACCGAATAAGCTTGGCCTAAGGCCAGGCGACTTCGGAGTCGAAACTGAGGTTGGTGATTATTCCGTTCGTAATACGATTAAATCTACTGATGACGTATTGACATCTAGGAATTGAGTGGCGGTCCACGAGCTGAAGACATTCTATCAACTTTACGGAGTGGTCCACCAGCTCCAGTTCAAAAGAGCCAAGACGTTATTGCTGGTAAGTACTATGTTTATTACCCTGTGGTGTCCTCTTACATCTTCCTATAGATATGACGTCGATGATACAAAGTTTGAGCACTGAGTTCCAAGGCGAGCTCAAGGCCAAGCAAGATGCTCTTGACGTTACACAAGCACATCTTCGCGCCGCGACACGTGAGCTTGCCGAACAACGGAAACAAATCACAGTGTGGCAGACGCGCTGCGGTGAACTTGATCAGATCACCCAGCGCGTACGCAACGTTGAAAAAGCTCTCGCAGATGAGGACCAATTCGACTGGACTGGACGTTCAGATCTAAATGGCCATGACGCGCGTGATAGCGCGGGACCTGCCTTTCAGCGGAGAGGGTCGAACTCAACAATGGTTGGAATCGGAGGAGCTGTTGATATCTCATTCAGTGTCGACGCCGAACCACCGATGCCCACGACTGATTCGGTGGCTAGTTTGATCAGGCTGAGACGGCTGAAAATGTGGCATTTGAGGATGGAAGACATGATGAAGACAAGGCTGAAAGGTTTACAGGGTGCCAGTGCCGAGAAGGAGTATCAGTGTAAGAAGATCGTGGCTTTATGCACGGGTATTCCAATCGACAAGGTCGAAGATGTGAGTGCTTTATTTTACCTGATTTCCCCCTGCTTATTATCTTGGTGTTTACTTCGACGTAGATGCTTGAAAATCTCGTCGTTGCTGTGGAAAGCGAGGCTCAGATTGTCGACATCGGTCGTGTGTCTGGCTTCATGCAGAAGGTGTGCCACCCCACTCCATGCTCTTGTTCTTTCTAACAAGCGGCTCAGGTTCGTGATGGTATCATCTAATTTGGGATTGTTCGTGGCGCCTGTTTGTCATAAAAATTACTACATACATTTGTAAAATGCTTTGCAATCGCCCATTTACCAATTACAAGCGTGGATATGTTTATTTTTACTTGTCATGTTTACACATCCTCCGGGGCAAAAAGTTGGAAATTGCGGTTATATGTACCGGATGCGAGGAGGTTACCATCGCTTGATATGTCCACCGACATGACTTTTCCTGCATCAGTCGAGAGCGTACGCAAGAGCTGCCAGTCATCTGCACTCCACAACTTGACAAGACCGTCGTAGCCTGAGCTTGCAAAGAATAGACCAGAACGGTATCTCCACTCCTCCAATTGAGTGTCAATATCATTCGACTGGGCATTATCGTGACTGGTGTCATCCTGATTCCTAGCATCTGCCTCATTCACGGCGACATCTGCTGCAGGAGGGAAAGGTTTGAAGTAGAGGTCATTGGCGTAGAAAAACCGGATATCAGAGACGTTCGACAGGTGTGCTGGGATCGTATATATTGCTTTGAGAGACCGCATGTCCCATATACGAATCGTGTCATCACCCGCGCCTGTTGCAATTTGGTATCTGAAGGAGAACAGAACAAACAAACAAGGAACGGTGAATATGTAGTCAACACGGTATCAAGAAGAAAACATCCGAACCCATTGGGTGAAAACCCAATTGAAAATAATGCCTGGATGTGTCCATCGAGTACCATAGCCGATCTTCCAGTACGCAGGTCCCAAACGCGACCGATGGCATCAAGACCCCTGCGACCAATGTATCATAAGCTTGGCTCAGAGTAGGTCAGGTGTTACAGAGCATACCCGGACGCGACTAGAGCACCATCGTTTTGGAATTCGACGCAGTAAACCTCTTTGGAGTGACCCTCTTGTAGAAGTAGTTCCTGGGACGTGTTGACATCCCAAAGCCGCCACGTAGTGTCAAAACTAGCGCTGGCGACATAATCTCCTGATGGATGAAATGCTACTCGACATACACGAGCCTGATGACCTTTCATGACCGACAGGGGAGATTCACTTCATGAAGATCGTTAGTATGAACACAGGCAACAGGGAGTCTCGCCCACCTATTGATTGACCACAGGTTTACGCTCCCCTCCCCTCCACCACTCACGAGATTGACAAGGTCCGTGTTCTGCGTCAAGGTTGCCTGCGGATGCCATGCAACACCTCCCACTCGATCACTGTGCCCTACAATCGGTTATGTTAAAGTCATGAGAGCAAATCCGATCGAATAAGGCAACGTACCTCGCAGAGAACGAATCGGCGTGCAGGCGGGTACACTCCACAATTTGACTGTTCCAGACCAGCTACCAGTTGCAAGAATTTCATTATTAGGTGCAAATCGTACTTGAGATATTGGCCGGTCGTCTCCAATTTGCGACCCTAGATTAGCGAATTTCTGGAGCAAGATTCACAGGTCCAAGAGGAGGGAAACAAAATGCACGCACTTTGACCTCTGTGAATACTTTTTTCCGGATATCAACTATGCGACCAAGATCCATTCTGCTGTCTATTCGCTGTTGGGCGATGCGCTTTTGAGCTCTGCCAAGGCAAGCGAACGGCAAAAGAAAGTAGTAAGCACCTTGAACTTCACCTATCGGTAGCATAAATCCAACCTGGGAAGAGAGTACTCCGCCAATCGCCTCCGTGCCTCCAAAAGCTCAAGGGTGCCCGGAGAATAGAATTCTTCGACCTGGTTTCGAAATTAGTGCTGGCCAAATGGATAGGACCAAAGCACATGTACCTCATCATCAGTCTCTTCCGACGACTCTTCATCGACATACATTGAATCATCCCCGCGCGCTGCATTAATTTGGGATAGGACATATATAAGACGATCACGCCGATCTGCAGCCTGTGAGAGGTTCTGAACACAGTGAATTGTCACAGCATGGTTCACGTACACGTTCACCAAACAACGTGATAGGCTCTCCGATTTCTCGTAGTCGTGCCTTGACACGGTTGTCGTCAGTAGGGACAGCCATACCAGTTCTTGCCATCTTCTTCCTGTCGAGCTCCTTCAAGACGACTTCATTTTCCCTTCTTGCACGCTCTGTCCCCAAGTAATTTCCATCATCCATAAGCGTGTCAAAAGTGAGTTCTGCCATGGCTATGTCTCGAACGGTCGGAACCTTGCAAACTTGTCGCTCAAACGGCTCAACTTGAAGTTCAAGAAGTTTGTGTAGTATTTGTACATGTGTTAAGAAATGCATCCTGCCAAACACGAATTCAATGATTTATCGATTTATTTATTTAAGTGATCATGGAGCAGCTGTCTCGTCTCGTCTTGTTCTGAGTATATAGTCTCGATAGTATGCTATAGTTCACAGCCGTTCACACCGTCATGGAAATTGTCGATGGGTTTTGTCTGCTAGAGATCTCGAGCTACGTATCGGCGCGTATTTGATAATTGATCGGCCCAGCGCCACGGCAACGCGGGGGTGATGCTACTAATAGAACACGTTCAAGTTCTGTGTTGTTCGTCGTAAACATTCATGTCATCGCAAATCTCGTTTGATTCCGTGTAGATCTAATCCTTGGACCTGCAACCCTCCAGTCCTGAGTCGCTGTCAATTTTCGAGTCCTAGTCGCAATCCAATGCAACAACCAGGACCCTCGAGCCTCGGCGGGCCCGGACCAACGAGTCAGCAACACCATTTCCATCCTGGGCAAAATTCGAACAAACCTCAGCCGGATGATTGTATGAGCCTGATGTTCCTGTTGAGGCGGTCGCTCATGTTTTCACTCAGATGTATATTTCAAACGAAGTACCGAGGAGCTATCATCTGATGCTGTTGCTCGGGCTACTGCTGCCAAGCTAAAGCTGGAATCGTATTACAAGATCGCTGTAGATGCTGCTATTGAACGTAATGCTAGGTTGGTATACTTGTTTCTCCTTTTATTTAAATACTGAACATAGCGTCCTTAAAGGCGAATTGAGATGGAGACAAAACTGACCCAGATCCATGCAAATGACGCTAAGGAACGGGAGATCCGCAAGTACAGCAGGACTGAATCGCAACACCTACGTCTGAAGAGGACGAAGATCAAGTTGAGTGACTTCCGCACAGTCAAGGTTATTGGGAAGGGCGCATTCGGAGAGGTGCGTAGTACTAATGCATCATCACCCCTGGCTAAATGTGTTCTCTACGTAGGTGCGGTTAGTTCAGAAGGTGGACACTGGTAAGGTTTATGCGATGAAGAGCTTGCAGAAAGCAGAGATGCTGCAACGCGATCAGGTGCGGCTCATCCTATGTCGTTATCTCTCAAGCTCGTCTCACGATTTGTGCTACAGCTGGCCCATGTTCGTGCAGAACGGGACGTCTTGGCGGAGTCAACGTCCCCATGGGTAGTGCAGCTTTTCTACTCCTTCCAAGATCCACTTTATCTCTATCTTATCATGGAATTTCTACCGGGGGGTGACCTCATGACAATGTTGATGAAGTACGATATCTTCTCGGAGGATGTCACTCGTTTCTACATGGCAGAATGTGTACTGGCTATTGAAGCTGTGCACAACCTTGGATACATCCACCGGTCAGTTCCCTCATTCCGACATTATACCGCATTACTAAGTAGGCTGGTTGCAGTGACATCAAGCCAGACAATGTGCTGATCGATAAAAATGGACACTTGAAACTGTCGGATTTCGGGCTTTCGACTGGTTTACACAAGACTACAGATGCAGAGTATTATAAACGCTTCCTAGAGCCAGAAAAGACACAAAATCCCGCCCGTAATAGCGTGCAGGTGAATCCGATCAACCTCACGATGAGTCGAGAACAAATTGCCACATGGAAAGCTAATCGACGGAGACTGGTATGGCTTGCCCTAACTATTTACCTCGTGAATAACTTCGTTCTAACATCTCTCTCAGGCGTATTCCACCGTTGGTACACCAGACTATGTGAGGATGCAATAAATTGATTATAAGTATTGACTGATAAGCTGCTACATCAAAGATTGCACCAGAAGTCTTCTTGAGGGAAGGCTACGGAAAGGAGTGTGATTGGTGGTCGTTAGGCGCAATATTTTACGAGTGTCTCGTGGGCTTTGCACCCTTCTGCTCCGAAGACCCCTATGAGACGTACTTGAAGATTATAGAGTGGCCAAACCACTTTTTCTTCCCCGAAGAAGTGTACATTTCAGAAGAAGCTCAGAATCTTCTCTGCAGGTGGGACTTTATGTGTTTTCTTTTATTTGCAGCGCACTGACTTGATCCTGGATAAGTATGGTGAACTGGGCAGATGTGCGTTTGACTGTGAACCAGATCAAAACACACCCGTTCTTTCATGGCGCAGACTGGAATCGCTTGCGCTATATTGAACCGCCTTTTGTTCCCCGCTTGCAGTCTATCACAGATACGACATATTTCCCAACGGATGATCTGGAGGATACGCCTAACCAGCTCGAAGCAGTGGAAGGCATTGGCGCAGAAAAGGACCTGGCGTTCCTCGGGTATGTGCTCTTTTTCCGCAGAGAAACGGTTTTAACAATTAGGATTGAATATCTCTAGATTTACATTCAAGCGGTTCACAGGTGGCCCCCAAACATCTGGATGATGATACCCTCTTTTTCTGGAACTCTGACCAGATATCTATCATTGTACAATATGCCCTAATAGATGGACCCAAGTCAATCATCCAGCCATTACTTGCTGTCATTACTCATGAGGTTTTTAAATATGTTATTTCAAGTTCCTATGTTTGTGCCACAAACCACAGCCACTGCTTTTACAAATATAACCGTTGGATTGCATCCCACGTGAACGTCCATGTCATCGTGCAACCGGCTGGCTTTGTAGTACTACAACTGCCAGAGAAAACGCATATATCTGGGCTGGGGAGATAGCTAGGATATAGTAAAAAGTATGTCATGTTATTAGCCCTTCTATGTCTGCCCCATGTTTCTTTCTTGGCACTGACAGAAAGCTAACCAGGCCAGCGCAAGCCTGAGCTCGAGGGAGTACAGACTTTCATTGGCCTTCCGTGTCTGATGTTTCGACACATTTATTTAAGTAATAATCCTACTAATCGTCTTACCCTCTCACCGCACAGACCATGGTCCAGAAACGACGTCGCGTCTCCTATGTGATACCCCCACCAACCGAGGTGCCCCGACTACTCCAGCTTCCCCCGACTGGGCTTCCACGACTGGGGTCGGTCGGGCCAATTTTAATACCAGCCGAAGGTCACACTACGGGGATGCAGAAACGAGATAAGAACCCCTGCCATCGGTTGGGCGTGTCGTCACTCGCCCTTGACACATCGACGCAGCTTGTTGGCCGCAACGCTCCGGAGGGAATTCTATATTCTGGGGGGAGGGACGGCATGATTATGTCGTGGGACCTAGGCATAAATATGAAGAAGCGGAAATACAGGGCTAACTCGGCGGATGGATTGAGACAGTCTCATGGGCGGTGGGAGATCATGACGGGTTGGGTGGACCATGGGATTGATGAGGAGGGCGACGATGCGGATGATGTAAAGTACAGCGATGGTGACATCTTGGGGGATGTTACGGGCAGTAGCAGAAAACGGCGACAGACTAAGCTCAATTCCATTCCATATGAACAACAGTGGGAGACGGATCTAGCTGCTTTCAAACCCGGAAAAGTAAGTGCTCTGTCTTGCCATACAAGAATCTCACATACTGAACGCTAGTGGTTCATGGCAGCCTTCTGAGTTTCGTCAATGTGTACAAGCTAATATGGATTGGATCAACGAGATTTTGTTGTGCAACTATAATCAAACAGGCGGGTCGACTATCCTGTTCCTATACTTTTCCTCCTATAATGTGCTGTAGTCATTTCTGCCTCATCCGATGGCACTATCAAAACTTGGAGTCCACACTCTGCAAATCCCGTAGACCCCACGACCATCGGCACGCACACAGATTATGTACGATGTTTAGCACATTCGTAAGTGTCCCCATGTTCATGTTTCAATTGCTTCTCGATTATGACGATCTTCCCCAAGTCGAGAACAAAACTGGGTGGCTTCTGGCTCGTTTGATCGGACGATCAAGCTCTGGGACCTCACTCGCTCAGAACAACAGGAAGCCCTTGTTACGCTGAATCCCGCCGACGCAACGGCACCTAAGTCTTCCGTATATGCTTTGGCAGCTGATCCGTTTGGGCGCACCATTGCATCCGGCTCGCCGGAGCGGGTGGTACGACTGTGGGATCCACGCACAGGAAAACGGACAGGTGTGTTATTCTTTCTTCTTGCAGAATCGGAAGCCAATTTGCTTGCAGGAAAGCTGGTTGGTCACACAGAGAATATCCGGGCAATCCTGATATCTGATGACTCTAAATACGTATGTGCTCAGGGTAGATTTGTTGAGCACAGACACTAACCTATTTGTAGCTTCTCACTGGATCCGCTGACGGTACGTGCGTCCTAGTTTTGCTATCCCTTAATTGTTCATATCTTCGCTAGCATCCATCAAGCTTTGGTCCCTGTCGTCACAACGTTGTATACACACGTTCACTCATCACACCGAATCAGTCTGGTCGCTCCACTCATCTCATCCATCTCTAGAAATATTTTATTCTGGAGATCGCTCTGGCCTCGTCTGCAGAGTTGACGTCGAAAACTGCTCAGACATATCTGAGGGCGAATGTATGTTACTCTGCCAAGACACTGACCCTGCTGCTCCCTCTTTGGATGGCATCAATGGTATCGTCGCCATGGATGACAATCTCGTCTGGACGGCCTCCAGCCGCTCAAGCATTAAGCGCTGGCTTGGGCCTCAAAAACGAACATCCCGAACATCTGCTTTTCTTACCGACCTGGACGCTGGAGAACATCGCCGGACGGAATCACCTGTTTTTTTTCGACTCAAGGACCGTGTCGAAGCGTCATCCGAGCCAAGCACCCGCCCGCCCTCAAGCCACAGCCCTGGAGCCTCCAATTCACATGATGATGAAATGGAGGTCACTATAAACGGCATTCCGCTCGCGAGTCTTGTCCGTCTGGTATCTCCCAATGAACCGTTCGCGAGCTACTCTTCGCCAAGAGGCCGTGATCCAGAGGTTGCCACGTTATATTCAGCCGCATCTATCAAGTCAGTTCCGCGCAATGGCATACTCCGCTCACCAACGCAAGCCGCGCTCATAGAGAGCCCCCTTCGAAGCGGACGAACGGAAGATTCAATGCTTCTGCTACGCACCTCACGCACGATGCATGAAGAACGAGAATTGGCGACAAGTGCTACTCCTCTTCGCACTAACCCCGATAATGTTATTACTGGAGAGCACGGACTTGTTCGATGTACAATATTGAATGATAGGATTCATGCTCTTGTGGTCGACACGTCAGGCGAAGTGGCAGTTTGGGACATCGTGCGTGGTGTTTGTTTAGGGAGATTTCTGCGTGAGGACGTCTCAAGTGCAAGCATTGCAGGCAGCATAGCCGGCGGGAGTAGTGGTGAACATGAGAGGAGCCCGCGGGAAGCCCTGGAGACTGTGCGGGAACGTATCGAAGGCGAAGCGGTCATTTCGTCTTGGTCGACTGCAGATACTAAGGCAGGGGTCCTGATGATTCACTTGAATGAGCGATGTTTTGAGGCCGAAATTTACGCGGATGAAGTCGGTTTCGCCCAAGACCGGCGATTTCATGATGAGTCGAAGAGTGAGCTAATAGCCACGCTCACAAAAATATTCAGCATCCTAACTTTTTAAACAGTCAACGTGGGCAAGTGGGTCCTCCGAAACCTTTTCCTAGGCTTCATACGCGAGGAGCAACGTACTCGACGTGCTCAGGATGATGCAACCGGAAACTCCGAAAACACTGTTATCCCAAGTCTCAGGCGTTCTACCTCAGCAAACCAAGCCGAACTGCGTATCGACATTCCTCACAGACCTGTTTCATCGTCTCCAGATTCCTCCAAGAAGCACAGAAACGTCTTGCCCAGCACTTCTATCTCGTCACCCACAATGACATCTGCCTTACCACCAACAGCAGCACCCCAGCGTTCGTCGCCTTTACTGACACCGATGATACCACTGCATGTTCAAGATATGTTTTTACCTCTTCCCTCAATACCACAGTCTCCAGGCTCCCACAATGCTGATGATGTGACGCCGACCCCGCTTCGCGCACGATCGAGCACGATCGACCATACGAATCCTGCGCTGCACACATCTGGCACCATGAAAGAAAGTGATTACTTTTCGAGGGCACGCCGAGGTTCACAATCTGGGCCGGCACCAGATGATCTCATCGGACCGCCACAGACACCCAGCACGCCTGGTGGCATCATGGGCCGCCTCAAGAATTTCGGCGGAAAGATGACGATCAAGAGGCTACCTAGTGAATTCAATAGCTTTCCAGCTACAAGCGGCACTGTCCCTACGGAAACGAATGCTGCTGAGGTATCTACATCCCATATCTTGTTGCTTTGTTGTGATTTATCTCAATCTTAGGAAAATCTTCTTCTCACGGAGAGAAGCGTTCCAACGCCTTTGGAAGTTCTATTGTCCAATCCGTTAAATCCTCCGCCGTCGTTGGAGGCACCGACATATGCATTTCCCCTTAATACCGCAGTGCTCATTTCGGAAGAGGCATCTCCCAGCTTTACCACGGTGTACCGGGGTTTGGTTGCAAGTACGAAGCACGATGTATCAATCCTTGAAGAGGTGATGCCTATGTGGCTTATTGAATATCTTTTGATGAACAACATACCGCCTCTGCCTGCGCCCATCAAGATAAGTTTCGTCCTGATGCCTTGGCCAACCAAAGACCCTGAGGAACGGCTTCCAGAATTACTGAACACGTTAGTGGTCTTTTGATATCGGTATTTTCACGACTGAGGGCCGTTTAAATATGCAGCACGCAGTCTAAGCTAACTGCTAGCCGATACCTGCGAGTTCGTAAACTCGTTGTCCATGTCTGTTCCAACCTACCATTCCACAACATGCAATCTCCTGACAGTTGCGTTGCAGGTACAGGAAAAGCTCGATAAAATCACTGCTAATCCAAGATCTGATCCTTCTGATGAAGGACAGGAATCAAAGTCCCTGCCAAGAGCTGAAGACGTTTATGAAATTCTCTGCAATGATGTGGTGATGCCCCTGAGCATAACCCTTGCTGCCATACGTCAGTACGTGTGGAAGCAATCTTCAGAGCTGGTAATGTATTATCGTCGGATTTCACCACCACAAGTTTCTCGAGAACGTCGGCCTTCAGGATGATTATTTTGTAGGTTAATATAGATGATCATTTATATCAATACTTAGGTCAGACTATAATGGGTTCTTCTGCTTTCGCTGGTTCAGTGAACTCATCCTCTAGCTTTGCTTTGTAAGACTATAGAGACTTATGTCAGGAGAGTTGGATTATAGTTTTCGCGAAATATAGAAATATAGAAGCTGTAAAAATAAGACGTGACTTGGCTTACATTGGATAGCGCCGGTGCTATGCCTTCTATTGTCGTAGCCTTAGGCTGATGCTCTAATTAGCACCGAAGCTATATAAGATTCAACACATTCATGACATACTAAAAAAAACTTACATCGAAGACTTTTTATCCCAATTTCTCAACAGGAAACCAACACCTAGAGCCCCGCTAACAGTTGTTACCAGAATAGCCCATATAACTACAGCATAAGGCTCTGCAGTCTGCTGTGGCGTCCCACCCAACAAAAGTGGACGGGCGAGCTGAACAACGATGAGCGCAATCTCGCCCCGTGCGACCATGGAAAGCCCGATAAGTGTTGCAGAACGGGTGCGCGACAAACCCGCCACAGGAGCAGAGGATCTTCTCTGACCTTCGTCTGCCACATGACATGACGGGGTACTTCCTTTATTTTCGCTGATGTTTAAGGGCTTTTTAGTTCCGCTGCTTTTCCTCGCTCCGCACCATCCAAGCCCGGAGTGGCGGTCAGGCCAGACCAACAGCCATATTCCCACCACGGCCTTCGCAAGGATCATTAGCAGAGAGTAGACGAGGCCGCGCCATATGACACGTCGTGAGCCGTCTGCGAATACGAGAGAGCGAATGGGAAGTGCCGACCCAATGGAAGCAAAAAAAATGGGGGAAAAGATATGGTGAAGCAGGGAAAGTAGGTATTTCGTGAATGTTTCGCTTGGAGTAAGAAGGGTATCGGGAGAAATAACTCTGCTCTGACTTTCTGGTACAGGAGTTTGGAATGGTAACTGAAACACGTAGGATAGGAATGCCCCGGAAAGATATGCTCCAAAAAGTTCGCTTGTTCCTGCATACTTGGCCCCCGCGACAAAACCTGATAACACCGACGCTATTAAAAATAGCTGGAACCGCCCACTAAATATTAATTCTTTCCGCGTCGGAGGAACCTTCGACATGATTTTATGGAGTATATATGCGAACGCCGGTGTGCCGAAAGCAAACGCGAAAGAGACTAGGATAGGACGGGTGATGGTATGCCAGGAGATAGTGGAGGAGGAACTTGACCCTTGGTAGGGAAGACTCTGGATGATAGAAGCGAGAACGAGGCCCGCAATGTCATCTAACAGTGCTGCACTCATCAAGACAGCGCCTGTCCTTGTCTGTCTGAGTTCAGGTCGCAACAGCGCAAGAGTTGTGCCAAGGGAGGTGGAGCATAGCGAAGCTCCTGCTCCGAATGCTTGCAGTGTGGTATAGCCGTACCCGAAGTGTAGAAGTAAAAGAGAGGTCGCGATCGGGAAAAGAACGCCAGACAATGCCACTGCCAGAGAGACAAAGATATTGTGATATAGAAGGCTGATGTTGGTGGATAGTCCTGCTTCAAAAACCAGGAGGATGAGGCCGATGTAACCGAGAATTATAAAGGTGCTTTGAATATAGGTTGGCAGGATGTTGGAAGCTTCAGGTCCGAAGATGATGCCTACTGACAATGACCCAATAAGCCCTGCGTTAATGAGCGAGGAAAATAAATCTTCGGCGACATTAGCGAGATAGATAAATGAAGAAATTGTTAAGAGAATTGGAATGTCTGGAGTTTGATAAGTGACTATACTCATGGCGTCTTCGAAATCAACAATGTCATCGTCGTTCGTACACGGCAGAGCACTTGAAGCTTCAAGTTGAAAAGTTTGAGTGACTCACCCGTCCATGCCACAGCCGGCCCGCGCTGGTCCAGGCGGATCACTGTTAATTATAACATATTTGTCAAATCCGTCTGATCCAAATGCTCTCAAGTTAGTATACCAGCCAGCTTCAATTCTGAGCAACGAAGTTCGACTCGAATTTTCTCTCTGTAATGGCGGCGCCAATGAAACTTGCCATCATTGGTGGTGGACCCTCCGGCTTCTATGTGGCTTCTCGAATTCTTTCTTTATTGCCTCATTCAAGTGCGAATTCGCCTTCTCTCAGTGTCCATATGTATGACCGCCTCTGGGCACCACACGGCCTGGTTAGATATGGTGTAGCACCAGATCATCCAGAAGTCAAGGCGAGTCCTTATCGTTGATGCTAATGGCTGACGCACATGGGTTTGGGAACATAGGTGACAGCATGGCATTTAAGTTCGTACCCATGTGTGAGACGTCATTCATTTCTGGGCTAGACTGACATCCTACGTTATTGACAGAACTGTACACACAAATTTGATGTGGCAGCTGCAGACCCACGGTTTCGATTTTTTGGAAATGTGAATATCGGTAATACACAACAGCCCATACCCCATACTTTGCAGCTTCCGCAGTCTTCCATTTTTAGGAACTACACACATGTAGTTTTTGCGACGGGCTGTACAATGCCTACTGTACACCCTTCAATACCGCCTTCCCCATATTGCATGCCCGCCTTGTCCTTAGTCCATTGGTACACACAGCACCCATCCCAGCCTCCACCCCCACCGCTGGACAAACTCACCCATATCTCTCTCATCGGAAATGGAAACGTTTCTCTTGACATCGCACGAATCCTTCTGACATCTGTATCCGTTTTGGAGAAGTACGATGTTCCGCGTCCAGTACTGGAAGTCCTCTCCCAGTCCCAGGTTAAACACGTGTCTATTATTGGCCGACGGGGTCCACTCGAGGCTGCTTTTACGATGAAGGAACTCCGAGAAATGATTAACCTCCCAGAAGCATCGATGGTTCCTGTAGATCCCGCACTCCTTGAGCCTCCCCTCGATACCCCTCTAACGCGTCAGCAATCGCGTGTACTCCAACTTCTCCAGAAGGGGTCGAAAAATACTTTCGGAACTGCATCAAAAACGTGGTCGCTCGACTTCTTCCGCTCCCCGATCGGACTTGCACCTCCCATAGATTCATCTCTCGCGCAGCTCACTTTAGCTCATACATCCTTAGACCCTACACACGCACGCGCTATCCCAACTGGTGAAACTTCTACGCTCTCTACGTCCATGGTCGTCACATCTCTTGGTTTCCACGCTGATACTTCATCCTCCTTTTATGATCCTACCCTAGGGCACCTTCGTACCCTCTCTGGACGCGTCATCACACCAGCTGGAAAGGTGCTCAAAAATATTTATGCATCCGGCTGGGCCGCCACTGGTGCAAAGGGAGTCCTTGCCGCTACGATGATCAACGCCTATGCTATCGCTGACATGATAATCTCTGATTGGATTCCCAATGCCCAGCACTTTGAGTCTACGTCAGTCTCCCCTTCTCCCCCTGGCGTAGTTGACAGCGAAGTGGCCGAGAGTGTGTTGAATCCAGACTCTCACCCTGAACATCCTCCGCAAGAGATTGTGGACGGCCTGAAAACTGGATTAGTGATAGATTATCATGATTGGAAGGCCGTAGATGCTGAGGAGGTGAGAAGAGGTGAGGTGCTAGGAAAAGAGAGGGAACGGATGTGGTGGCATGAAGCTCAGACGTTCTTATCTGGAACCAGAGCGCAGTAGGAACACCTTTGTTTTGTTATTTCTAGACTAAGGATTACTTTCTCCCTTGTAGAACTTGAAATTAGCGGCAGACGGCGCGGTTCGTCCCGGCGGGCCGACATGAATTCCCGTGATCCCAGCCTCCTGAGTGCTTGTCTACATAAGTTGTCTAAGTATGGAGAGGTTAAGAAACATACCAGTGTCTCTACTCGCACTGATCTCCATTTAATCACGACTCTACCGCAACTTATTCTATCGCGATGGCTTCTACCGTGACCGAAGATCCTGGCAATGCGGCCATTTATAGCCCACACAAAGTCCTAAAGCACCCAGATTTCAAGATCTTGCCTGACGGAGAGAAACCCCCAAAGACAGCGAACGTTGCTGCATTCTACAATCCTGCTAATGAAATACACCTTGTGCAGAAACCTCGTCCGACGCCTGGTCCTGGCCAAGTCCTAGTGCATGTTCGCGCCACTGGGATCTGTGGGTAAGCTTGAGACCTACACAGTCAATCGGATTAAACTAATGAGGCGGCTGTATTGCAGGAGCGATGTTCATTTTTGGAAGCATGGGCGCATCGGAGATTCGATGGTCGTCACCGATGAGGTGGGCTCTTTGAAGTATCTTTGGTCGTGATATAACTGTTAATGATAATTTGAAGTGCGGATCGGGACATGAGTCTGCTGGTGAGGTCATTGAGGTAGGCGAAGGAGTTTCGGAATGGAAAGCTGGTACGACGATTAGTTCTGTTCCCTTGTTCGTGCCCTTATTACTCGACAGGTGATCGAGTGGCTATTGAGGCTGGTGTGCCATGTTCCAAGCCCTCCTGCAATGCGTGCCGTACAGGAAGGTACAACGCTTGCCCCGACGTTGTTTTTTTCTCTACTCCGCCATTCCATGGTTCGTGCGGACATAATATTAGATCTACTCACACCGCTGACAGAGTACAACAGGCACACTGACCAGATGGCACCTGCATCCAACTCAGTGGCTTCACCGTCTTCCAGATGGGGTCTCTTTCGAGGAAGGCGCGCTCTGCGAGCCTCTATCTGTTGCTTTGGCAGGTATTGAACGTGCAGATCTTCGCCTTGGAGATGCTGTCCTCATCTGGTATGTACGATAACTCTATACTCCAAGATTGAATCCGAGATAGTTCTCTTATCACCACAATAGTGGCTCTGGACCCATTGGACTAGTTTCGCTACTGTCTTCAAGAGCTGCTGGCGCGGAGCCCATCGTCATCACTGATCTATTTCAAAGCCGACTGGACTTTGCAAAGAAGTTGGTACCAAGCGTCCGTACAGTGCTAATCAAACGCGGTGTATCGCCGAAGGAACAAGCAGAAGAGATTAAAGCAGCTGCTGGAGGGCCTTTGAAACTCGCCTTGGAATGCACAGGTGTCGAAAACAGCGTGCATAGTGCGATTCATGTGAGTATAAATCGTTTTCTTGGATATAGTTCATAACCGGCTACTCTAGTCGATGCAATTCGGGGGAAAGGTTTTCATCATTGGAGTGGGAAAAAATGAGCAGCTGGTCAGTCTTGCAGCATGCTAAGATGTACGCGTTTCTCACATGACACATTGGTAGTTCCCCTTCATGCATCTCAGTGCAAACGAGATCGACCTTAGGTTCCAATACCGGTATGCGAATCAGGTACATGTTAACCGAGATCTCGTCGTTTGTAAGTTTTATTAAAACATCCTGATATTCATAGTATCCGAAGGCTATCCGTCTTGTTGCCGCCGGCTTAATCAATGTCAAGCCTCTTGTCACTCACAGGTTCGCACTTGAAGATGCAGTCGCTGCCTTCCATGTTGCTGCAGATCCAACACAGGGCGCTATCAAAATCTTAATTAAAGACTAATACATGTCGGGAGTCCGGGGTTTGTACAAACACCTAAGGCTCAAGGGCCAAGGCCTGAGCTGTAACAATGACATTCCATGAACTTGCATCGCTGATAATGACACGACGACCCAAACGCAGCAACGAGGTTCTGCCGTCATGACGCCAACTATTAGTACAAAAGTAGTTTCACTAAACGAGCATGAAGGGTAGAGCTACAGATCTGAGAGAAATAAGTAAGCTAAAATTACAGATTAATTTGCTATGGTTGTAAAAAGACATTTCAAGTCAGAAAAAACTACCATCGACGAGGACTCGGCATTGCGGGCGGTCCTGCCCCTCCGCCATTGTCCTGAGGTCGACGGCGTGGCCAACCGGAGTCAACAGGCTTCCGAGGACTCTCGTGTCCTCTCCCACTACCTCTTCCACCACGGCCACGCCAACCACGGTCACCTCGACTACTTCCTGTGTCACCGAGATCATAACGATCATATCCTGGACCGGGGCGGAAATCACGTTCATATTGAGAGTGTGGACGAGGTGGGGAGGGATGTAACTGAAGGTTTGAGGGAGGATACTGCCCTCCGTAGCCTTGAGCGGCGTTGGGCCACGGCTGCGGCAGGACTGTCGGCGCGATCGCTACGTGCGACTTTGGTGGCGGATGGGGAGGCAAAGCATGGCTCTGTTGAGATGGTGTAGAAGCAGGGGGGAATGTACCAGTCCCAGTCAGAGTTTGCAGCATCAATTGGATCTGCTCTGGAGTGAGAGTTGCGACTTCGGCAGCTAGTGCTGGAGGTAATGGAGCTTGAGTGGGACCCGCAGGCAACGAACCTGCAGAATTCAACAGGGGTAGTAAATTGGGTGTTACTGTGGGAACGATAGGTGGGGGAAGTGGAGGAGCTGGTGGAGGAGCAAGTTTCCCCTTCGTGAGCACCCATATCCCGATTAGGTAATTGACTTTTCGAGATTTTGGGAGGCTCAGATTGTCCATTAGCTCAATAAAATCCGGAAGAGGGTCGCTTGACAGTAGTGGAATTATGTATAGTTCACGCCCTGGATGGTGATCCTTAGGATGATGTCCCCAGGGAAATACGAGGCCATGACGGCTGAAGTGGGAAGCAATAAGTGAGGGAACATATAGCACAAAATTGATGTTCATACCCTTTTGCAATTAACACGTCGCTTAGAATTCTGAAACCTACGTCGCTGGATTCCGAAGTCGGAGAAAATGCAACCGCAATCAACTCTTTCGATGTGTTCATTCTCATATGCAGTAAGAACTTGTTGGAGTTGTCCACGGGAACACGACCGTCAATCCGAAGTAGATCTGAAGGAAATAGCGTCTTCCAAAGCGCAGAATGATGTTCCAAGTGCCTTCCTCCAAGTTGACGGGCAACAACTGGAGTCTCCTGTGGTATCGTTGAATCCAACGGCATAGTAATCTATGGCACAGTTAAACATATGAGTCTCAAAAAGAAACCTGAGACCATGCCTTTCCAGACCAGACTTGCGGCAAAGCGTCGAAAGCTGCTTGTAATGCATCTGCAGATGCCCCCTGATCCTTTTCTATCAAAAACATATCGAAATCTTGATCATCGGCTCCAGTTGCTTCATGCTCCATTATGTCTTTCTGCTCATCGCCAGCTGCATTTGACCTTACTAGGAAATCCTGTTCATGATTGATTTGGGGAGCGGAAGAAGCTTCATTTTTAGGCGCATTCCAGAGTGCATCCAGATTGAAGGACAAACGCTGACTTTCTGTTTTCGCGGCGAACGGGGAGATCCCTGTGGTAGGTGAAGTAGAGGGGGGGCTCGAACTTTGGGCAGTGGGAGGTAAAACTGAATCCTCAGTCATGGGTGACCCACCAGGTGAAGCAACAAGAGCCTTAGTCCCAGCATCGATCACGCTGGGCACTTCGTCATCCATATTTATAAAGTCTGCCAGATTCAATTCGGGTTCGGGAATAGAGATGTCTGTTGAGTGTACAGACGAGGATCTCTCATGTGAAGGTGGTGAGGTCGCCTCATCAGCAGACACTATTGACATGGCGTGCGCGGGCACAGGAGGAGGTGCACCCCATGAATGATTCTGCGTAATGGGAGACTCAGGAGGAACGGAGACGGAAGCTGTTCGCTGGCGTTGAACTGTCAATCTTGCCATGCGTTCCCTTTCTCTTCTTTCTTCTTCCTCTATTCGTGCACGCTCTTGATCTAGCGAGCTTCTGGCAATTTCACCATGGATATCTTCAATGTCCTCCAGCCCCTTGTGGGTGATTTTGGCGCGGGGTACTGCGGTCGGTGTCAGAATTGAGTGCTCCAATGCCTCCTTCTCTGCAATCTTGATTGATTGTTTCGTTTCTTCATTAGCTAAATCAGTGGAAGACATGGTGGAAATTTCTTTAGGAGTCAGAAGGCCCGAAGCAATACGCTGATGGATAACAACGCGATCAGCTTTACTTAGGTTGAACTGAAGTGTTCGGAACCTATCCCTATGTGGCGATAGACAATAAATTAGCAAGTACTACATGAGTTCTGATGGTGACGTACTTGTACTTTGGCCCAGCAGAATGCTTGCCTTGCTTGTCAGGTTCAGCGTAGGTTTCATATATACAGCTTTCAAGATCGGTGGCAAACTGCTTGGATTTGTTCACCAATATTGCGTTCTCTTCTTCTGTCGAATCACCTTGAGGCTTCTGAACACGTTCAGGAGCATCGCTGCCATCATCGTTCTCAGTGGGCAGATGAGGATATCTGAGAAAAATATCTCTGAAAAGCTCCTCTAACTTGCCCAAACAGTATTTCCTAGCAGGATCATCGGTCACGTTAGACTCTGCGGATTTTTTTCTTTTGGGAGGAGGCGTGTGGGAAGGCTCGTGACTTTTACGCTTGAGGCGACCGGAATTTAGAGGGGCAGATTTCTGAGGGCGTTCATTAGTGTCATCAGACATGTCAGAATCGGATTCCGACGAGACAGAGACGCGACGAGTTGGACGCTATCATCATACAGGGTCAGCTTGGGGAGAAGGAGGAAAGGATATCTAGATACGTACTTTACCGAGTCTGCCTTTCGATTTAGATTCCTCCGCGATGTACTCGTCTTCACTGCTTGGTTCTCCCTCTGACTCTGAGGGTAGCAGCACCGGGGTAGGCTGTTTCGGCTTAACGCCACTCGACCGCTTCTTTGTAACTTTTGGGGTGGGCTCTGGGTCCTCATCGATGCACTCCTCGACGGCCGCTCCGCCTTCCCAAAGCACTACAGATAAAAACAAGTCAGTCGATCGGAACCAATACACATAACGGATGAAAGCAGAACGTAATTCAATCATGGTGTGAAAGTAACTTTCGCTTCGTCTAAATCTTTGGCGCTCATACTGAAGGAACTGCTACTCAGGGTTGCCAAGCAAGGTAGATATAACTCACGACTCCCATACTATCTGGAGCGGCAAAATATTGCACTATATATCTTTCAAACAGAAAGAAGCGAGCCAGGACGCCACTACTAAGATGTGGGAGATCGACGAAGAAAGCACGAAGCGAAAGTTACGGAGGGGGGAAAACGTAATTTCTCCACGACTACAGGATTGCGTGGAGCACAAAATTGCTATCGCGGTACATGCAAAATTCAAAACCCAGGTGTACTCACTGGCTGTTCGACGACCACTTGTCTGTGTGCAGGAAGGACATATGTATACATCTGAAGAATCCACGTCAGACGGAAAGGTGGGAAAAGGAAGAAAAAACGCACTAATCTCCTCTGCGTCTTTTTCACTCAGATCCACGCAAGTGAAATGGTACCTTGTGGCCGATGTTTATCAAAGGCCGACCCGGAAACGACAAAAAAACTGACCAAATTTTACATTGACCACAATATACCATCGGTGATCCATCATCTCCTCGCTGGCATGTACAGAGAATGGCTTCACGAGTCTTCTTGTTTGCGGTCTTGGATGGTTTCTTGACCTTCACATTTTCCTTCTCTAACTGATCGGAATCTGAAAGAGATACTTTTGTAGGCTTGCGGGGAGTAGCTTTGGGTTTCTGAATCTGTTTCTGGGTGTCTTGAGTGGCGGCTTTAGAGGTAGAGGCTGCCGCCAATTTGGATTTCGAGCGGGTGCTCATGGTATACTCTTTCTCCTGTTGTCTGAGTCAGTGGCGGTCATTCGCAGAGTTGTTGGAGACAAGGTTTGAAACTCCGCATGTGGCTGGCCACTTTCCCATCACATGACGAACGACGTTGAACGTTGTTTCCAACTAGAGGTTCAACTCACTTACTCAGTATGTATACTGACGCTGTAATTTTCGCAGTGAGTCCCACTATGATACTGCTTGTTCATTCGCTCTGATACTGATGACTTCTGACGGTTATAATACTTGCCAGCGCTTGACAGATTGCGCATCGGATGAAAATAAACCTGTTCCTGACATTGGCCGCATTGACCTTCGAGCAATCTGTGCACGAGGTTACTCTTCCAACGTGGTACCTGTCGCTGCCATCACCCACGATGTATATTAATCGCTGATACGCAGAATGTGAAGTTCCAATTGCTTGACTACTTCCGCGCTGTCATTTCATTTCATCCTTCAAGCTCTTTCCACGCAGTGTGGGCTAGTGTGGGTGTGAGAGCACTCCCTTTCCATCCTGTTCAGCATTTTCAGTATCTGTTCTCACTGTCCCAGTTCTCTACTCGATCATTTATCTTTGATAGAGTTGGAAATCATCGTGACAACATCTATCATGCTTCGCGATTCCCATGAATTCTTGAAGTGGTCGTGGATCGTCGTCTGGGTCGCTCTCCCACGACATTATTACTTGACGAAACTACTCAAGCCCTGGGTTCATTTCAGTTGTGGGACTAGTATCCTTTAAGGTGAGCTCTGTTCTCCCAGTTCACTCCACCGAGAACGGATGACTGCACTGCAACTGCGCCATAAACTTTGTTACACGTGAACCCCTATCTGGAAACAGTGCCAAGTGATTGGGTCATACCTGCTGATCTTGTCTTAGATCCTCCGGCGCCACATGGAGCACGACTTGACCGCGACCCTTTTTCACTCAAAAGGCTCTCCTCGGTTGTAGGAGAAAATACGACACAGGAGCTCACAGGAGGTGTTCCGCGATGACGGACGACAAATCGGTCAACCTTGATCCTTCCGAGGCTGTTTAGTAAGTCCAAGGCACTGTGAAACAAGAGACATAGAACTGCAGACCCCACCTTACGGCGAAATTGCCGTGATTGATGACTTGGCGTATCAACGCGGATTTCGGAATATTCATCCGTCGTGAGTAGACGCAAGTTCAGTACGTCATTTTTCATAGAGGATATGCGACGCCGGTGATCAGGAAATGGATTGTAGGAAGAGGATTTTAAACATGTAGAGTTGTATATACATCGCTTGTCAAAGATACTCAAAAGATTGAGAGATCTAGAGTGTTATTAGCCGGGGAAACCTAATTTCAATATCACGTCTCCAATCAAAGTAAGAAAAGGAAAATTGGTACCGCACATGGGATACCCGATCGAGGTTTGTCTCCGTCACCTCGTTGGTGTGGTTGGTCCCCTTCCCTTGCCGAATATCGAGTGGACAACGTTCCTCGACGAACAGCTCTTGTTACCAATTCAGTAACATCAGCTCTGGTGCCTCGTGCATTGATCCCGCTCAGCATCAAGGGCATTCTCGCTTGTTTGATTAATTTACTCAGGCAACAACCACATTGTTCTCTACGGTAACTCGGAGGAGAATCGAAGCCATAGTTGACTGAGCATAGCGCGATTAATCCCTAAGGTATGTAGCTTACTGGCTTATTTAGACTTTCATTGAATGTGGTGCGGGTTTTGCGCTCGAAAAAAATTGGCTCTTCCAATTGCATGGGTACCAAATTAATTATGATCGTGCTCACGATGATCCCTATGTTTTTTAGTAGTTGAGCAGCAAGTACGTACGGTTCACAGTCGACACAAAACTCTGCGTCAACAGCTTACCTCCCTTTCGATCTTTCGCTGGCTATCCTTCCACTAACCACCCATGGCAACAGCTGCAGTACAGAGCACGAAAATATCTGTTTCCGGTCCTTTTCAGATAATGGCGAACCAGCGCAATCCTGCTTCTGGTTCACATGCATCATCCTCTCGTTCTCAACACTCTTCAACTTTTTCAGATGTCTCCGTGTCTCAGCCAGCCCCAGGATCTTCAGCTAAAGCTTTCTTCCGCATCCGCTCCTCACTCGAACAGAGTCTGCGTGCTGCAACGCGCCCCAAGAAACCTGCCTCTCCACCCACCAACGAATATGCTACGATCACGCAGAGGAATGACAAAGGGAAGGAAAAGGCAAAGGTAGATGTGGAGGAGGCCTCGCAAAAGGCTAAGGAGAAATCGAACTTATTGCGGAAGCTCGAGTCCAAAGTTACCTTTCGACGGCCTGGTCGCGAGTCACTTGCCTCATCTCCGTTGCCTCCCCCGTCGGTAGATAGGGACGCCGAGGATCCAGCCCATAAGGTGCGAGCCGCAGGGTTTACTAGCTTCATCACACCATCTATGCGTCAGGGATCAATGTCATCGCCTTCCCTGCACCTGTCATCGCAGGCGCTGCCTTCCCCAAAATCACGACCTGCCATTCCTGCTTCATCCTCTTCTAATAGCGAAATTCTCGCTACCCCGACTCGTGAGCGGACGAGACGAGCAAGCTTTCAACCTTCGCAGCGGGATATCAGTCCTCCTGTTCCCTTATGGACGCGACGAGAACCTCGTGGCAACGGCCATGCTGCTTCCGGCGGTAATCAGTCACCATCACGTCACAGAACAACGAAATCCACACCTTTGGCCGTTCAGCCGTTAGCCTCAACGCCGTCTGGTGCTAATACGCGTGATGAAGGTATTGCGTCATTCCCTTCGTCTCCTTCATCCCCGCTTCCAGGCGCCTCGACTCCAACCCGCCGTAATCATGATCTACCCAGCCCTCCCGACACCCCAACACCTGTGTCAAAATCTAGAAATAAACCCACTCTTACTTCTTCCAGAAAAGCCGCCGCAAGCTCGGGACATCTCCCACTCAATACCTCGGACGTAGGTTCAAGTCCCCGTGCATCAAGTCCTGTGCGGACTCGATCGCCTACTCCTCGAACAGCACGCGTTGTGACGCCCACTCAGCGCGGTTTATCATCAAGTTCCGCATCCCATCTGCCTCTCAGCCGCGCCAGCCCATCTCCTACCCCTCGACGTCCTTCGATCGACGTCCAGCGCCGTCTGACAGTCGACACAGCGCGGCGGCCTTCTGTAGATTCCCCAAGACGAACGTCGGTCGAGAGTCCTCGACGACCAACCGCAGAAACTCCTCGTTCTGCTCGCGAATCACCCACTGACGACCGAGGCTCATCATCTTCACCTCGTCCTCGTGCTGTCTCGCCTTCCCAGCGCTCCTATGCTCAAAACCGGCATCTCAATATGTCTAACCTGTCTCTTTCTGGTCCTCCCAATCCTGAATACCGAGAGCTTATACGGACGGCCACCTCAATGTTATGCAAAGAGATGATAAAAATTCCACCTCACATGAGCAGGAGTAAGTCAGGCATCAAAGATTGGGAAGAAGTGGAATTTCGTACACGAAACCTCGCCCGATCGGAACGTACGTGGGCGAAGGGTGGTGTGTATGGAGGGAGCACCAGTAATCTGAGTTCCGTGGGTGGTATGACTTCTAGCGGGTTGAGTTCTGGTGGTGAGGAAAGAGAGAGGCGATTGTTTTGTGAAGCGCTGAGAGACGGATTCGTCTTATGCCAGTACGTCAACGTTACCTATTTTGCATCCCTTTACTTCGTCTGCCCCTTTACTGAGTGTTGTGATCCGCAGATTGATGAATAAGCTTCGTTCCGCATCTATCGTGCGACCCGATGTCCGGGAAGACGGCATTGTCCGCACCTCGAACGTGACCAAGTTCCTTGCAGCCTGCTCGTCGTACGGACTACCTGAAGAAGACCTCTTCCAGCGCGATGACTTCATTGATGCTACTGGCGAATCTTTAGCCCGTGTAGCGAGGACTATTATTGCTCTTCTGAAGTTTGTTGAAACGCCCGCAGCCGAGCGGTCTAAATTTATATACGGACAAGCACAGAAACAGGATGGCTCAAATCCATATGTGCAGAGTGGGACTGCGTCTCGCGCTACTGCGTCTACCCCGAATTTGGCACAAACACCACTATCAGTCTCACCCACGCCTCCTTCACCAGTTCGGAAACGGTATAGCCCGCCTTCTGGACTCCCCACCGTCCGATCCAGCAGTCCAGATTCCTCCCCGAGAACACACGTTACGGAGGACGAGGAGGATGAGGACGACGATCACCATGTTTTGGAAGTAAACGCCTTCCCTTCACCCCCACTTATGTCGCCTCCTCCAAGATCGCCGCTCCGTGCTCGATCTGTCAAACGTGTCGACGACGGTGGCTTGTTCACTTGGGCCAAAAATGCTGCATCACCTCGCCGGTTTACTGATCCATCTCGATCATCAGCTGGTGTGGACTCCGTTACCGATACCCATATTCGACAGTCGGTGGCGTCTGCTATGACAGAGACTACAATGACTACGGAGGTTTCGAGCATTTTAGATTTCGGTCGAAGTCGATCTACAAGCAATGGACACAATAAATTTGGTACTATACGAACGATAACGACAGAAGCCACATCAGAAGCCCCCTCTATCACTCGAACTGAAGGAAGCGCCATTGCAGACGAACTATCTCGGAAAATGGGCGTCGAAAGTGGTGTAAAGCCTCACAGGGACCGCAGGATTAGTGATAGCCCTGTGGTGGATCTGTCGAGGGTAGTAGAAGAAGCGGACGAGAGCGCATCAAGTGGAAGGGGTGGTGTGAAGGACAAGGACAAGGACCAGGGTAGAAATAAGGCTGTGGAACAGGAGAAAACTATGAACAAGCCTAGACCGCTTGCCATCAATCTACGTAAGGGTAAATGGCCGGATGACTTCATAGATGCATTCCCGGCCCAAAGCCCGTCCCGTACTATCACCCCCAAATCGCCGTCTCCTGATCAAGAAGACGGTTCATTCGGCTCTGTGCCTGTTTCAATCTCACCACCTAAAAAGCTTGCCATTGTGGGAGCTAGCCGACGCAATGAAAGTCTTGAAAACATAGCCCAATTTCCAAGAAGGCCGACTCATCGCGCGCGGCATAGCATTGATACTCCTGGGCTGATACCCAAAGAGGTAGTACTGGGACGGGATGGTAGTCCCGATGTGCCAACCAGGGTTATGCTCCGGCGGCACAGCACCAAACCTGGCCTTTCCACCAAGAACGGTGTTCATTTTTCCCCCGGCGAAGCTCAAGATTCTGATAACGACTCGCTTGTGCCTTTTCCTCAGACTACATCAGGAGGTATTGGTACGTCTCATCCTGGCGAAACTCCAATCCTCGACGACAAGCCAAGAGTCCACCGAGGCCGTTTCCGAAGTGACATTGACTCCGCTGCTTGGAACCGTGTTCATCCCAACTTGAACGATGAATCAGGAGCTAGCGGCAGGAGATCTAGAATTGAAAGCATGGTCACTCTCGGTGTGGCATCAAACAATGGGAGTGCTAGCGACCTCCTGTCACGGGGTTCAAGAGACAGTCATGGACTTCCCAAGGCACTTGTCTTGAGAGAAGAAGGAAAACCTCCTACTCACTTTGTAAGTTTCCTGAAGTCCTTAAACCTGCTTCATATCTTGACTGGCAATGTCTGTGTTAGCAATTGGGTAACTGTATCGGACGTGGGCAGTTTGGATCCGTGTATCGGGCTCTCAACCTCAATACGGGTCAGATGGTAGCTGTGAAGCGCATTCGGCTGGAAGGTTTGAAAGAAGAGGAAGTCATGACATTGATGAGAGAGGTTGATCTCGTAAAGAGCCTATCACACCCTAGTATTGTGAAATACGAAGGCATGGCTAGGGATGAAGACACGCTTAGCATTATTTTGGAGTAGGTTCCAATCTTCCACTTCATGTCTTCGTGTCTCACAAATGGTTCTAGATATGCAGAGAACGGTTCCCTCGGCCAGACCCTTAAAGCTTTTGGCAAATTGAATGAACGACTAGTTGCGAGCTATGTCGTCAAGATTCTGGAGGGGTTACACTATTTGCATCAGAGCGATGTTGTGCATTGCGACCTCAAGGCGGCCAACATTCTGACGACGAAAAATGGAAACGTAAAACTTTCTGATTTTGGCGTGTCGCTTAATTTAAGGGCAATGGAACGGGAAAAAGATGTCGCCGGTACTCCTAATTGGATGGCCCCTGAAGTTATTGAGCTGAAAGGTGCATCGACCAAGTCGGACATCTGGTCATTGGCATGCACAATCATCGAGCTACTGACAGGCCGTCCACCTTATGCCGATATCGCTAATAGCATGTCTGGTACGTTTCCTCATTCATTAGAATGATTTCGTCTGATTTTCACCACTAGTCATGTTCCGTATTGTCGAGGATGATATGCCTCCAATTCCAGAGGGGTGTTCTCAGCTCCTACATGACTTCTTGACCCAATGCTTCAACAAAGACCCCACTAAGCGACCCAGTGCTGAGTTCCTCTGTGAACACCCGTGGTTGAAAAAGAACTGGGGTATCCATAAGGTATGAACACTTTCATAACCTGTATACAGTTCAAATCTTAATTTCCTTGTATCTGTCACAGGAATTACGTCCCCAGGATAGTATCCCTTTCCTTCGCCGCGTCAGTGCTGACCTCCAAAAATCCGACATTACGCGATATCTTTATCAGATCGAAATGCCCGAACCATCGTCACCAGATGCTCTCACACGCGTCGATGATATTCCTAACGATTCAGCACTTATTGGTGGCGCTTCCAATACTCCGGTTCATCCCATGGCTGACAATGATATCACCCCCCGAGAACATTCTTTCGTAAAAACTACTTTCAGCAAACGTATGTTCATGTTTTTAATTTGTCATCTCAACCTCACGGACATGATAGCCATGGTTTGCCGAGTGTGCCTTGAGAATGTCAAGAAAAGTGCTGTCCTATGCGCCCAATGCAGTCTGATTGCACATTCCAAGTGTGCTGTCAACGCACCTCCGACATGTGATCTTCGTGCTCAGCTTCTGTTGTACGCCAAATACGCCGAGAAGGGTAATCCAACGAGCGTGTACTCTAATCCAGCCGAGGGTTTGCGCGACTTCCACCCTGGAAGCCCGGCATCCGACGTTCCCTTTGTGGCCCATTCTAGAACGAGTATTGATGCTCCTTCTCCTTCTCCTCTCACACCCACTCCACCAGTTCATCCTCCCATTGCTCACAAATTCCTTGGAGCCTTAAAACGATCTAGTTCCAAGTTGTTCCTAGAACCACAACAGCCCGCTATCAGCAAGCACAGAGACGAGAAGAGATTACGTAAAAAACCAGCTATTGTCTTGAACACAAACTTAAATGAACGCCCACACTCACTGACAAGCAATAGCACTAGTTTACGAAGTGCTGCAACTGCTGCCGAGAGTTTGTCAAGTCGTCATGACCGGTCCCTCGTCTCTTCCGAGCAGGGGACTCGCAGGTCCGCAAGCGGCCTGTCCTCTCCGGTCATCTCTGAGGTTGTAAGGTCATCGAAGGTGGCCTCTACACCTGGCGCCTTAGAGCCTACTAGTGAACACGGTGACGCCGAAATTGATCATCTTCCTGGATCTCTACCTCAAGAACCCCGACGATCGCGGAAACGAGAGTCGAAATCTTCTGGGAATTGCGTTGTGCAATAATTTCTTCTCACCGCCTTCCTCTTCCACCCTCCCCACGTCTTCTCGAGCTCCTTCATCCTAATTTACACTTTCAAGGTTTTTTATTCTTACGCATATTCATCCTTGTTTTGTATCCATCATCCTTGCATCTGTAGTTTTAGTTATAGTCCCAGTCACTCGCAAATTTTTTTACAGGCCAGATATCATTATGGACATCAGATATCGAGCCTTGCAGAGTCTTCGTCAATAGATATTAATCAATCATTTGGTCATAGCTAACCTACTCAGTGTAAACCTCTGCAGTACCTCCTTGGGCTAATCAACTACAAGGACCACCGCGGGGCGTGCTGAGCGCCTACCTTATCGCGGCCGCGGCTGCCTCATGATATCAACATCTGCAATGTGACTCATGTAGTAAGCTGTGTAGTAGCTATATCTGACTGAATTCAAGTTATTTTAGGGTGCCTGTCTGGACTCAGATACTATCCCAAACCTTACCAAAAAATGTAGAATTCTGCACACAGACTAAATACAGACCGCCGGATGACTAGTAGCGTCTAAGTAGAAACCTCCGACTGTAAACACAGGAAGTTTTCGTTCTAAACATTTTAGCCGAGCCGCCCTGGAGACCCCGGGAAAAAGTTCGTGCTCCGCCTCTGCAATCGCAAAATCTGAAGGAGGGGTCTATATCAATCAGATCGACTTATTATAGCTCTTATCATCGATATATCATCTTAAGTATATCATATATCATCTGTACCGGAGACTGTGACCCTCCAGAATTAAATAACGTGAAAATTTCAGATTTTTTTCCGATTCCGACTGCCTCTTTCAGAGTCTTTCGGCCTCGCGTTCGTTGCCCTTGATTTCGGCATTCTCGCTTATCACCGGCAGTCATATACTAGTTTTATTGCTAGCTCCTGGTCTTGATTTAACTGAAGTAATTTCACTCTTCGTCTGGCACCATCTAAATTCTACGGGAAGTCAACTAGTCAACTAGTCACCCACTGTAGGCTGCAGTCTCCCGCAAAAAAGGTTAATTTTTGGCGCAGAGCAAGGAGTCATTTCTTGTGACTTACGAGGAAACGGCTTGTATCTTCCGAGTCGGAGCTGGTAATCCTATCCTATCCTATCCCAAAAACGTCAGGCACAAGTCACCCAGATATACGAACTGAACTAAATATTAAGCACTAATACCTCAGGCTATTAATATCATCATGCTGTTTATTAATAGTAAACTTTGCCCCTCATCTGAGTCGCGGTCTAGAACCATGTGGCAGTCTGGGGCGAAATGGCATAGAGCATATACTGACTATTAGTCTACAATGGCAACGAATCCGATGCCGTACGGCCGTATCATGCTGCTGACCTCACTGATGTCATTGTTCGTTGCGATCGGAGCTCACGCGCTCCGGGTCACGACCGTGACGTAACTTTCGCCGCCGCCACGGTAATATGAGGGCGGCAATGGCGTCACCGTCTGCCTTCAAGTTGAGACCTGTATACTAGTGAAACGCATATGTTCGACGGCCTTGGCTGTCCATGCATATGTAAGTAGCGGGGATGAGAGTCATACTAGAATTATACGGCAACATACAGTACCCCGATGTCTTATTTCCGCAGTCGAAAATTTGAATTCTTGGCAGGAGGCGCGCAGGGGTCGTTAAGCTCCAACAGGCCTAGGCTCCAACCCCAAGGATTAATATTGCCGTAGTTCACTAGAATAATCTGGCCGACTATACTTATACCAAATCAGATACGCAGAGAGCTGTTTGCTGACAACTCACTACGCAGCTCATTGCATATAGCATCTCGCTCATAAAGCACCACCATGCATCAGGTCCTGGCCCGACGGAGGTCGAGTTTTTGATGTACCGGTTAGCGTTGGACTTGAATAGGATAGTATAGATTTATGAACTATGTCCGAGTCAAGTATTTATAGAAACTGAATGCTCATTCCTTTTTGCCAATTGAGGAGGCGGTCGCTTCATCCCAGGAACAACATTGCGGAGAGGTACTGCCGACGTGTGATGAAACAACATAAATGTTATATCATGCTCTACGAATGGCTGGCTTGAGTTTGAGCGGATCCTTCACCATGTTGCTCTTCAACTTCATACTCTTGGTTGCTGCGATTGCCACTCTCTTTGTCCCTGTAGCGTGCTATCCACTACTAGGTCGTGAGACCAATGCACAGCGAATGGCTCGTGGTCTCCCGCCTTCACCGCCGAAATTTGGTCGGAATTTACCTGGTAGAGCATTGGCAATCAATGCTAGGGGGACGCCTAGTGAGATCCTTTGTCTTTTTTCTTTGCTCGAAACTCACAAAGATCGTGAATCAGGTGCCAGCGCTAGCCCCAGTCCCAGCGCCCGATGGAGCCGTCCATCAGCGTCACCCGTGCCATCGAGCGTCTGGTAAGATCTCAAAGTATATTCCAAAGCGTCAGCTCAGGCTCAAACCAATGTATAGGGCTACGTTCTGATAAACTTGGGGCTTTCGATATGGTCGGGGAGCAGATTGGATTCGCTATGTAACTTGGGGGAGTGAGTAAAATCTATTAGCTGGTAGCTGAACAGTACTAACGGTCTAATCTTCTAGAAATTTATGCCTTGTTATTGAAGTGTGATACGGACACCTTTTACGACTGAATGAACAATTACCATATAATCCTATAACTTCACTTTGCTTTATCCTCTGAAGTAGATTTATAGTCTTTGTATGGTTGCCAATAGTACTTGCCATGTCTTCCCAATTTACAAGTATACATGTTGACCCAGTGGATTGGTTGTCAGAAGCGCGGCGACATAGCACACCGACGTGTATTAGTCTGAGTAGTTTCTTAAGAGGGACTGGGAAATTATAAATTAGTATGCATCGCGTGTAACCTGAGTCTGTTCGTGATAGAAGGCCTAGACGTCTTTATACATGCCCAATAGAAAGTGCCTTCATTTGACTTTATCCTACTCGAAAAGAAGTACACCGTATTGGTACATGACGGACGGATTGGACTTTGGACTTAAAATGTTGACCCACGGACACTTTGAATCCAAGGAGCTGCCGCATCAGGGAACTGAAGAATGTAATTTAAATCAGCAATCGAGTATTAATTATGCAATCGTCACATTACCTCCCAAACCATGACGCCGCCATCTAGGGTAGCACATATTAACGTTGAAAATTTAGAGATATCGTGCACGCGACATACTCCATCCTTGGCTTACAGCTTGTTGCACGCATGTTGCCAGTGTAGATGTGTTCATGTAGCCATTGCTCGCATCAGTTTGCGTTGCAGGTTTGCCTATGACCAGCTTAGGAAGAGAGATGCCGCTGCTAGCGATCTGAAAGAGAGCGGTGTTAGGCCATTGGCTGGAAGATGCAGTCAAAAGTCCGGGACACGTCGTGTATTCGCTTGTGCCCTCTGGGAGTCAAATATAAATGTGAGGTATGAAACACGCGTTCAATCTTACTCACGATTATAGAACTAGAAAGTGAAGAGGTCAAGACTTTTCAGAGTGGAAGCATGGGCGACTTCACTTGGATATTATACCAGTCTATTAGGGCTCCAACGGTTTTGTCGACCTGAAGGTAAGCCCCCCCGCCAAATTTGCCTGGAGAGAACCTGAACAGGAAATATTAATGGCAGAACAAAGAGTATGACGACATCATCACCAAGGTGCAACCGCTATTACACAGGTTTCAGGGTTGAGACAAACGATCTAAAATGAAAGGACCCTGACTCACGGGCATGAGTAAGAATATATTGGCCTAGCGGAAGGTTAACACGAAGCTGGGTTGTAAAGTTCGCTAGCCATGCCTATGATGTGAATTAACACATAGTTTTAGTAGCTTAACAAAAGTACTTACTTCAGCAGCACCGTTTCCAGCATTCACAGCATTGAAGTCCTTGGAATAAGCTCATTGTGTACCGGTGAGTATTGAATAAGCAAGTGTCGGTGCACCAACCTCGTAATCTACGTCCACACCATCCAAGCCGTATTGTATGACCCAGGCTGCCATCGTGTTTGCAGTTGCTATAGGATCAGCTCCCGAAGACGTCGGTGCATCGGAAGACCCGAACAAGGACACTACCAGGCTGATTCCTGCGGCGTTATACTGGGCTTTGATTGTCGCTCGTTGTGTTGCATTGAGCTGAGTCCATTCCGCGGCCTGGGCAAACAACACACGAGCTTCAGTCAAGATCTTTATAAAGAAGACACAGACTACCTTGTCATACGCGCCTTCGATAAGCAAAAACGACAATGCGCTAATTTGATCGTTCAGATGAAGAAAATGAGTGTGAACAACAACGGAGACGCACAATACATTGTATCCCTTCAGCAAAGATACAACATTATCGGGTGATAAATATGACTAGTAGTAGAGAGTTGGCATACCTGGACTTGACTGACTGGTGGCGGTCCTGTCTCGCCAGACACGTATTTGTCACTATAGATCACGAAGTGAGGAGCCACTGGTGTTGCGCGTGCCGTAAGTCCTGTAGACATGCCATTGGCATTAAAACCTCGAGCATCTTCAAGCGGAGCCGAGATCGCAGCATGAAGAACCGACAAGCCAGCGAGCGTAGTAAAGAAGTTCACTTTGACCATCTTGTCGTGGCGAGGATGATGTGCACCAGCTTATTCGTAAAGATAGAGTAAACCAATTTATATCATTTGACAGACCGCGTTCCATGCGATGGAAACCCAAGAATATCACTGCATACAAAGGGGACATATGGGCGAGCAGAGGCACCAAGGCAGAGTGATACGACTTGGGCACAAATACACGAGGTCTCGCATGATGAAATGGTCTAGTGACCCGTACAGAGGGAGTATTGATCCTCGAACAAAATGTTAGCAAGTTGGTTCTCACTGGGGAGGGTGCAATAGAGACCCGATACGCGGCGCGCGTTCCATACCGCGATTATAGTAAGTTCACGTTGGCTTGAGCTCTCCAATTATGTGGCATGAGATTCCATATGGACGTGTAGAGCCTGGAAAGGTGGAAAAAAATCGCAGTGCTCCGTCGATGGGCAGCAGCAGTAAATTTCGAGTAGGCATTCTGGTAAAAAGACAGCATCCGACGTCTGGTGGCTGCCAAATTTGTTACTGGATGCTAGTAGTAGATGTAGGGGTCAAGTCCATTCGGACATGATATCAAAATTCCTGGCTTATCATGTACCGAGTGGAGCCAGGTGGAGACACAACCCCCACAGCCACTTGTATTTATATCCTCTTTCTCGGCGCAGAACTTGAGCACTATGAAACAACTTCGGTGAGTATAAATCGACACCCCAGTGTGCAGTAACGCACGATCAAAAATGTCTTCCAACCATGAGTAATTAATTCCCAGAACCGCGCGCAGCTGTAGTAACAGGCTGATAGTAGTCAGATGACACAGGATGGTGGTTATTATTAATCGCATTGAAAGAACGCTTGCATGAGACTTTCAGACTATTTCAAGGGTATTTGAAGAAATTAATCATGCCTGACCCTGGATGAACGGACATGTTTTGCTTCGCCCGAGGAATGTACTTACCTCCAGCGTCAAAGAATCTGATATTGATGATCTGGACGGTTGATGCTGTGCATGGTTAGTTGAGATGTAGAAAGACAGGCTGAAATCAAAGCGACGCCAAGTCATTGTACCATATGAGTACTGCGACTGACACATACGGCGCATTAGCAGAGCAGGAATGACTGAACAGATACAACCTACCTTGTTGCAATAGCCAGGGGTGAGTACGAATATACGATCATTACGACAGGATCGAGATAGGATCCTGGTATTAGAGTCCAGCCCAAAGACAACGAGACCATCCATACCAGCCATCTGGCTTCTGTGAACCAGGCTCATTCTTAGAGTTGATTGACCAGTTCATGCAACATCGCTGGAAATATTCCCGGGTCTTCTAGACCTTCCAAAAATAGTGTTAGGGTTCAGGACGGATTATTCAATAACACTGCATTGAAATCTCAGAGCGTAAGTCTAGACAAGAGAACGTTAGAGTACGAGAAAAGTGTAAAGAACGAGACGGACGAGTAGATGCACTATCATGAATCCGGATGAGTTGCCATAGTTGTGTCCGTCTAATTTGTTGTGCAGTGAAACCCCTACCTCCGGTGAAATCGCCTACCCATACAAATATTTATGTTAGAGAACTTTGACAAAGCCATCGAGCAGAAGCATTGCATCCGTCAGATGAATAAGTGATTGAGATAACTAGGGCATGACGTACTTCATGCTACCAGGACTTGATGATCGCCCGAATTCACTCTGAAAGTAGACATATTTGCACATGAAGATGATGCCAGAATGCACCAATATTAACGCGGCGCGGCAAGTTATCAATTGCAGGCGTGGGTTAGCGCCGTAGCCATTGATCCGGCCATTGGCCATCCTAGCTGGTTGCTTGTGAGCTCTCGGAACGGAGAGCTCAGATCGGATGCACGTTAAACCGGAAAGCCATGTAGATCGTCCGGCGAGGATACCACAGTGAGATCTAAGCCATGTGGCCGTTCTTATCTCGTACCATTTGAGCGTGTAAAAGTCATGGTTGAACGTTGAGTGTGCAGACCAGTCGAAGATCAGGGGGGTTGGTCAATGAGGACGTGCAGACGCCGAGGGAGGCAATGATCGCTGATGCAACATCGATGATTCAAAAGCTTCCTTGCAAAATATGTAAGTGCATAAGTATTTGTGTCTCCAGACTGCCACGTCGAGTGAGACGTTGAAGTTCAAGTTTCATTTCTCCCACGAGCTTACATAAATAAATTCATGATATCCGAGGAGCCCGCTCTGCTATGAGCTGACCTAATTGCAAACTGCGCCTACAACTGAATCTTCTATACTGTCAGTGGCCAACGTGGATTGAGAGTTTTCAGGATCTCAGGCCGGGGTGAGTGAGCTTGTTAATTTGCCTTTGCAATGGGCCGTGGTGCACACAGCGATAATTGCTGCTAAGTATATGACGAGCTTTTCGGCGAGGACTGTCGACGTCTCAGGAGTTGTTTTTACCAGCGTGGTCCCAATGTCTGGCATTCACCAAGCATTTTCATCAGCTGTCACTCCTCCAGCCTACCCGACGATACAGCGTATTTGCTGGCAGACAATGACTTTCCACTGGGAAATTATCCAGGTGTCTACGTCCATTGAATGACTAAGTAGTAGGCTGTTCGCAGTGCTCAAGAGATAACAAGTTAGGGGCAGTGAAAGTAATACTAACATAATTCCGTTCAAACAGGAAAAGATAGCGACCGAACAGACGTGATCCAAGACGATGGTGCGTGGTTGAACTGACAGGAGCGATGAGCTGCAATCTAAGACACTGAGACCATCACATACCTGCCAGACCATAGCTCCGCCGTCTGGAATAGGCGTCAGTAAACAATGTCGACACAGAGAAAGACTATATTTGGACGCACTCCATCCTCGATTCTTAGCTTGTTGTAAACAGCCAGCGAGTGTTGAAGTTGACATATAGCCGTTGCTCGCATCACTCGTAGTAGCAGGCTTGCCTATGACGATCTTTGAAAGAGGAACCCCATTGGCCGCAATCTGGAAGACAGCGGACTGGGGCCACGAGCTCGATGACGCTGTGAGAAGGTTGCTGCACGTAGTGTATTCCGATGCACCCTCTGATGATAACAACGTCGCAAAACTATACGAATAAAATGAAGAATAAACTCACGGTTATAAAACTGCACATAAGAGAAATTAAGACAGTTCAAATAAACAGGATTAAAGCTCACTTGAATATTATACCAATCAATAAGACTGCCAACTTGCTGATGGACCTTAAGATAGCCGCCGCCGCCCCATCTATTTGGGGTAAACCTAGACGTCACTCAATAAGTACAGTACAAGTGACGAAAGAAGGGGACTGGTATACCATGGCGCGACGGCTACACGAGAGTAGTTAGATGGATGTCGAGAAGAGTTTATTCTTACGTACGCGCGTGAGTTATAATGTATTGACCTGCAGGCAACTGACTTCGCAGCTGCTTCGTAAAACTAATTAGCCAGTTCTGTCATAAAAGATTAGGTCCTGCGGTTTGTCTAGATAAAAACAACTAGGCATACCTCTGCGCTTCCTGTTCCAGAGTTAAAGGCATTGAAGTCCTGGATGGCAAACTCAAGTTAGCGACATTGACAAGCGTCCAAAAAAAAATGTTCCTAACTTCGTAATCAACGTCAATTCCATCGAGCTGGTACTGTTTAACGAAAGTGGCCATAGAGTTGGCTGTTGAAATAGGGTCTGCTCCAGAAGAAGTCGGGACATCCGTTGAGCCGAACGCGGAAACCATTAACTTGACACCTGCTGCACCATACTGTTTCTTGAGAGTGGTTCTTTCGGCAGCTGTCAAAGAGACCCATTCCTGCGCCTGGTCAATAGTTATTATTATATTGAGAAGTCACGTATAGAATTTACGAAACGTACCTTGTCCCAAGGTCCCTCTAGCAGGAGAAAAGCAAGGTTACTGCTATGCATCAGACTAGGATCTAGACACAACAGAAGCTGAAATTCACATGACATTGTAGCCCTGGGTGGCTAATTTAACACGAGGTAAGAAAGATAAAAAGTATAAAAAATAATTACCGAGACTTTAGCGACGGGAGGAGGACCAGTATTTCCATCATACGCATCCGTATATGCAACAAAGTGAGGTGCTGCTAGAGTAGCCTGAGACCAGTAAGACCAAATATCAAGAGCTTGATTGCTCAAGATTGAGTTCCAAGTGAAGAATACAGTACAAGCCGCAATAGCAGACAACGCGAAAAAAACCATGATGAAAACTTTCGACTAGGGTATCAGGGTCGACAAACAATTTATACCTCGGTTTTTGGGAGAGATACAAATGGACTAGTCTTGCTTATACTGCATGCATCAATCCAACCATCTGATAGCTTTTGTCGAAGTCGCTGGATCGCCAAGCAAACGCCATTCCGAGAATGATACAGAACGTTAAACATCGGAGAAGTCTCTGTCTTTCATCATGATATCAGTTCTGCACAAACCGACAAACAAATCCTATCCAGATGATCTAACGCCAATGACCTGGGGAACTTAATGACGCTTCGCGTTACATGCGAGTGCATCTGACGAGATGAGTAGCAGACTCGGATATGCGAAGGACCGTCGTCTCAGAGAAGTAAAAATGGAAAGCAGCCTTCGTTGTGCTTCTGTGGAATTTCCACCCATCTGGGCGTAAGGAGATGGCTAGATGAGCACATGTTACGCCAGATATCGATGTAACTTCTTCTGACCCCAACCTAACGAGAGATCCGGCTATCAGCAAGGGTGATCGATTTGAACTTGAGGATAGGAGAAGATTCTTGTTATACTATCACAACTATTGCCACTTGACTCCATGATCCTAGACGCACCTGTGATGAATTCGCTGCATCGAATAGTAGTCATTTCGGGTCCGTCGAGGCTGCCTATAAGTCTTTCGTAGGCGGATATCAAATTGTAAACATTGTAGACATATGCTCCATAGATTCCTATCGTGCATTCCTCGGGGAGTCCTCCTAACGTACGCCGTGATCAGTGCTAGCTAAAAGTGCTCTCCTTTCCCTGGATACCACGATGACTTTCCAAACACACGTAGTGTCATCGAAATAACATGGCCTAGCCATCCTTAGATCCCTGGCTGTTACCTACCACCAGCGGTGACCTAGGGCGTGAGGAACCTAGTCTTGTGATCATCAGGATAATTATCCGAAGTGAAAGATCAAATGACAGCCTCACATGAAATATCGGCCTGGAGCACATGCTTTTCCGAATTGGCTAAAGTAAAGTAAGCCATGCGGAACAGTTATATTGCCACCGGTCCCCCTTCCAGGCTTGCCGAGGGCTCTGAAATACTTGATTTGTGGATGGATGTGGGTAACCGACGGATGTGTCGAACATTCAGCTCG
>QOVE01001006.1:0-51364 GCA_003521275.1 Tricholoma sp. MG99
GGAAAGCCTCTTTTTACCAACAAGGCAAGTCAGACGTTGAGATTCACGAAGTCAAGATTTTTTAATTTTTTAGATTGAGGGAGTCTTGACAAGCAAGAATGCTGGCGGGAACTGCACATATCCTTCTTTTATGTTGAATCCCCAGTACCATCTCCGAATCACCCCCTCGAGCGATGTCTCATCTATGTCAGGAGGCAAAAAAGCAAAAGTAGCTTTGACGATGCGGACAAGCAGAGATATCCCTGTTAATGTTGCTCTACTTTGGTCAAAGGGTGAGAGAATCGACGAGTGGGTTATATTTGAAATTTTGTCCATGACTACTGTTTAGCATGCATCTAGGCTGGTAGAAAAGGAAATTGCTGCAAGTTCTGGGGCATACAGCTATGGCTTAGCAAGAGTATCGAAGGATTTGGTTCGTAAGTAGGCAGTCATCGCTGTTTACTTGGTTTACTTGATCATTCAGCTAGCGGGAGACTATACCATGATTCTTTCTGCATTTGAGCCATGCCACATGGGACCGTATTCGTTGAAAATTGAATGCTCTCATTCATTCAAACTCAAAACAATCGCTCAAGAGGACGCTGGAATGTATACCAAGAAAATTCGTGGAGCTTGGTGACCGATTTCTCCATCTGTATTTTTCATTGTTTATGGTGAGTTTGATGCAGGACGCCACAAACCGCGGGGGGAGGGCCAACTTCCGAAGGTTACACAAGGAATCCTGTGTTCGAAATCGACGTTCCTTCATCAACTCAGCTCAAGTAAGTCTGGATACTGCTTCCCCGCAGATCTCTGACATGTTATATAGGGTTCGCCTCCAGCTCCTACGTCCCTCTACTTCCACGTCTCTGAACGTAACCATTTTCCCGGCATCTTCTAATGGCTCCTTGGGCCGACATTTGACTACGTCTGGACCCTACAATGATGCAATATCGGGAGTAGCCACACCGCAGATCATAGTAGGTGCAGGAAAGTATTGGACTGTCCCGTCCACCTACAACCCGGGTGTTGAAGCCGAATTCCAGTTGATCATGTACTCAAAGATCTCTGGAGTTCGTTTGACTGAGAGACTTGCCAGTGGCAAATTCTGACCTACTTAGCTATCATGTCTGGCCCAGCTGCATCACTACTCACCTTACTTATCTCCGAATACGGTACGATAAGGCACAGTCCGTCGCTTATCATCAGTTTATTATTACGCCTTGGCCATCCGCCATAGAGCCTCATAGAGCCTTGATAGAGCCTTGAACTTGAAGTTTTATCATTTGTTATGCAGAATCTTGAGATCAACATAACAGCAAATCCGTCATAACAACGCGATTAGATAACAAGGTCAAGTCAGCTTGAACTTCCGCTTGGATTCTATAGTTACACTGATTGCTGCATATCCTCTGCCGCGCTCACTCACTATACCGATGACGGCGATCCATATAGATGAGACCTCAGGCTCTGATCTCACAGGTACAGGCACCCCAGATGAGCCTTATCAGACGCTAGGATTCGCCGTGTTCAGCCACGGCGGAAGCGAATCATTTCTGACGCGTAAAGATTCTTCGGGCACATACGAGGAGCCGACACCATCATCTTTAAAAAAAGCCAAGAAAACTGCCGAAGGTATTGAGAAGAAACGCAAGAAACAGGAAGAGCTCGCTGAACGAGAGGCCGAGGAGAAGGAGAAGAGGGAGAGGCTCTTGGAAGACAGCAAGAAATTAGTGCTTGTAGAGGACCCTGCACTCCCAAATGCTATAAAAGTTCGTGACTGTTTTTCGCTGCGGTCGATCTGAATCTAATGGAGGACTCAGTCAAAAATTGTAAATCTTACATCATTGCGATCTAAACGAGTCCGCGTATTTGGATGGGTGCATCGTTTGCGCCAACAAAAGGATATAATTTTCTTAGTCGTCCGAGACGGTACAGGATACCTCCAAGCAGTCCTTTCTGGCAGAGTCGTAAGTATAATTCTGTGCTGATAGCACCGAATTCTCAAATACCCTGCTAGGCTTCAACATATCAAGCACTAACCCTCACTCTGGAATCTTCAGTGGAAGTCGTCGGAACATTACAAACGGTCCCACAGGGGAAAACGGCGCCAGGAGGCCATGAGCTCGTCGTGGACTATTGGCAAGTTTTGGGTGGGGCACCTGGCGCCGAAGACGCGTTTACTAACCGCGTGAACGAGGTGTGTTTTCTGTTACATGGATGCTTCTCTCTACATGATATTCTGCAGAAATCCGATCCATCGATACAGGCTGACCTTCGACATCTCGTCCTTCGAGGCGAGACTGCATCGAGCGTCCTCCGACTGCGTGCTTATCTCATGAGCGCATTCCGAGAAGCTATGACTTCGCACGACATCCTTGAAGTTACTCCTCCGTGTCTAGTACAAACACAAGTCGAAGGCGGGGCAACCCTTTTCAAATTAGATTATTACGGCCAGCCTGCATTTTTAACCCAGAGCTCGCAGCTCTATCTAGAAACATGTCTTCCAAGTCTCGGAGACGTCTTCTGTGTTCAGGAGAGCTTCAGGGCAGAGAACAGGTTTGTATCTGCTTGTTTTAGTCTTTATATATCTTACCAATCGAAATGTAACTTCCATCCAGCCACACAAGACGTCACCTTAGTGAATATACCCACCTGGAAGCTGAACTTGCCTTCATTACATTCGACGATCTTATGAGTAACGTCGAAAGCATCGTACGTTCACCGTACTCAACCACATATCAAATTTCTCAACCCACCCAGATTTGCAAAACTGTAGACATCCTCCTTGCTAACCCAACGAGCATGGCATTGATCAAGCAACTCAACCCCAAATTTGAGGCCCCAGCACGGCCGTTCTTGCGGCTCTCCTACATCGACACTATCAAATGGCTGAACGATCATGGTATTCAACATCCAGAAGAGGATGCTGAAGGTAACACCATTAAGGACGAACAAGGTCAAGTGAAGATGGTGGACCATAAAGTCGGTGACGATATTGCCGAGGCGGCCGAGAGACAAATGACCGATATCATTGGCAAACCTGTATTTTTGCACGGGTTCCCTGCAGAGCTGAAGGCCTTTTACATGAAGAAAGTTAGTGGTGGTGATTCAGAACATGCATTTACAGAGAGTTGTGATTTACTGATGCCCAACGTTGGAGAGATTGTCGGTACGGTTGTTTACCACTCCAGCAGCCGAGAACGCTTATATTTTGGTCTAACGGCAAAATTGCATAGGTGGATCGATGAGGATTGCTGACATGGAAGAACTTTCTGCTGCTTACAAGCGTGAGGGCATCGACCCTGCACCCTATTATTGGTTTACAGATCAGCGAAAGTATGGTACGTGTGAACATGGGGGCTATGGCTTGGGAGTAGAGGTTTGTCACTGGGGTTTCGTACGTCTCAGGCGTGATTTGACAACTTTACCTTCACAGCGGTTCCTTGCTTGGCTTGCGGACAGATATACAGTGAAAGAATGTTCTCTGTACCCTAGGTTGGTATTCTGCTGAACAGTTAGAACACTCCCACTAATCAGTCGATGCTACCAGGTGGCCAGGACGTGCTACGCCTTGACGACACCGTTCCTAATAATAACAGGCAGATAGCGCAGGACCATAAATTGATTAAGGCGTAGTTGGGTCCATTAATCTAGAGCGCAGCCATATACGTCTATTGCAACCCTCCGCCAGCTTTCATGATTAATCGCGAACGCCGAGGCGTACTCTACTTCAAGATGATGAAGTCTTTTGCCGACAATGACCAGACTGTGCAGCGGTTCTCCAAATGCTTCCTCTGGATGTTCGAGCAATTCTCTTAGCGTTCCAGTAACAATGCGCTGATTGTCATCTCCACCGCCCACTCGTGACAGTGCAACAGCAAGGGTTTTGTCTGGATCAAGAATACCTGTTGATCGGAGTGATTCAATCTCAATTAGCTGGTTGACAGCCAGTGGTATCGACATGTATCGCGGTGGTTCGTATATCTTGCGCCCTCTGACACGATACATAAGCAATGTCAGATATCACGCTGGCAGTGACAGCTTACCGTGCTAAATTTTCTTCGCTCTGTTCCTTGACTTTGATATCTAAGAGCACGAGGGTGTGGAGCCCAATATCAGCGTTCTCTTTGATGCGATCGTAGAAGCTGTCCGGCTTCCAAGTCTCCGTAAAGAAAACGAGGGACACAGTTTGTCCGAAGTTATAGAGCTGTAATCCCGATGCGCCGACGGCGTTCATTATTGACGCGTTATGAATCACTCGCGTTGGGATATTCAACGCGCGTGCTCGTAGAATTATGTCCGTGTGCGTCGTTGCACTACAAACGAATCAGACGAGCATGTTTACAGTGATAATTAGACATGCAGCTTGCCCGAAAGGATCGCCGACGACTAGCAGAGATATGTCTTCCTGGTCCGCGTTTTTCAGGATAAGATCGCTCTCAGTCTCTACCATGTCACGATCGGCCAGGATCACGTCTTTTCCGTAGAATTTTTCCTGTCATAGTAATGAGACAAGCTAACTGATCCTGGACATATTTCATAAACCACACATACCAACCGTTCCTTGTGCACCATAAGAATACTTGTATAGGCCTCGAGATACACCCGAGAGGAACTCCTGATGGCCTATTTGGATGAAGCGTTTATTTCAGGATTTTGTACAAGGTGCAATGAGGACCTCTAGACCCCGCAAGGTGACATCCTTCTCATCTGAAAGACCTAGGCCGATGATGTAGAACATATCTGCGAAATTGCAGTTGGTGCAATCTTCAGTTGCCAGTGGTAGGCACAACAACTTGAAGTTGAACTGGATATCAAATTCACTGGAAAATTGATCTATATTTACATCTGATAAGATAACATCGGTGTTCTCGGTCAACGTTTTACCAAGTAAGTGTGTCACTGGTTGCCGAGGTCCACGGCGGCGGCTATTTCTTGCGAGCTGATCGATGGTATAGTGAAAGCATATTTAAGTAGCCAGAATGTGCGTCCTATATCTCTCTCAACTTGATGGTCCGTCCTACAAATCCCGTTTGTGCCTTCAGGCTATCCTTTGCCTCTCAAGATCTACCCTTGGACATCTTGCCGCTCATCCTGGCACATCTATCCGACCGCAGAGACTTGCATGCGTGTGCTCTAGTCAGCAGGATCTTTAATCGTGCGACTACACCATTGTTGTATAGAACCCTCGATTCTCGTATCCTCTCCAGAGTATGTGTCTTGATTTTCTGTGCCCTCCCACCAATGGACCATACAGCGAAGGCTATTCCAGTATACGCGAAATTCTCTTGAAATTCTTGCAGTAGTAGTTTCTAGAAGGGGCAGTGGCCTCCTGTTTGGCGCTAACAATAACTTAGCCTTTCTGTTATACTTTTGGTTACTATATCTAGAGGGCGGAGCGCTGATAGTACGGTGTTCGTATCTCTACAGTCTCGAGTTATTCATCACCCTTCGACGACTCTCCTCAAAAGGCCCGAGCTTGCCCAATATGTGCGGCATGTGACAGAAACGGGTAGGTGCTTTCACCCCAAGGCTGTTGAGCTAAAGACGTTGTTTTGTCCATCCCAACGACTGACTCCTTATCACTTGTTGGCACGATAATTGACAACTTTTACAGGTGCTGTTCACAGGACCTTCTTGCCTGAACACCCTAATATAACTGGGGATACATTGAAAGCGCTGGCACTTTGCAAAAAGCTGGAGTCTATGAAATGGCTTGATGACAGCGCACTCAAAGACCCAATTCTGCTCTCATTTCTTGCCGTTGTTCGACTGTTACCACTTCGCGAAATTACTATCCGCACTCATAGTGACCTCGGGGAGCAAGTTTGGTCTCAGCTCATCACACTAACTGGTCTCCGAAAGATCTCCATCTGGTGTATGGAGGGTCCGCCACGGGTTTTGCAGGGATGGTCCGAATCGCTTGGGGAAACCCTTACACATCTGGAACTAGGTGTCAGTGTACATCCATACCCATATGCTGATTGTAGGTGTTGACCATTTCTCAGCGATGTGCAGGCGTTCCACCAACCATCCTTATTTCAGTGCTTTCGCAGCTACCCAAGCTTAGAGATCTCCGCCTAAAGGGTGCGCCTGCGGTTGCAATCCCAACGATTCTGAGTTATCTCCTGCATCTTCAATCATTGGATACTGAATATCCAGGTGCTCATTCTGCTCGTGTGCGACGATCTCCGTCGGACGCTGCGCTGTCGCCACCGCCACATCCAGTTCTGCGCAGCCTGACTGTGCGGACCTCAATAATAGACAGCCTCAATACCAGAAGCTTTTTCCAATGGATCCGAGAGCTTGTGCCAAACCCGGGGCTTGAAACTTTCAAGCTTCATTTTTTCACGTTTCGTCCGGGGGACACGAACATTCCCAGAATGTTCATAATTGACCTGGCGCGTGTGCATGGAGATACACTCAAACATTTTATTGTTGGTGAGGCACAGTTAACACTTGTTGACATCGAGTGTCTATGCTCCTTGTCCTATAAATTGGAAAGTTTAGTGTGTGCAGTTGCCAGTCCAGATATCGTAAGTCGACAGGATGATCAGCGAATAGCACGCTTTACACCCATTACAGAGATCGATCCAGGATGCAGTCGCTAATGCGAAACACCTTCAGATGCTACGACTCCATGTGCAATGGATACCGAATGAATGGGGCAGCGCAAATACAGAATTTACTGTCGAACAGGCGAAGGAATTCATGTTGCGGACTGAGACTTCACGGCTGCGAGCAATCGCAGTAGGCCCAACTTTGTATACTGTGAGTTTTCTGCTCTTGCTCTATACATGTGAGGTACTTCATACCAGCTCTCCAGGGCACATGGATTCTCGAAGAGTCCAAAGATAAAACCAAGGCGAGTAACCTGAGGTTCCAGGTTTCATCCGACATCGCAGAAGACAGGTGGCAGACGTAAGATAGGCATGGACACTGCCTACGAACTGTACATAAAGCATACCGAATACTGGAGTGTATACCAAATTGCTGTGAAATAAAATATCTGTATCAAAAGCAACACCAATGTTCAAGGCGTCAGAAACCGATTCTCGTTGTGTGGCGTCGAGGATACGATGACAGTAATAACAACAGTTAGGGCTCACCCCTTGACCATAAGACAAACGTACACCAGCCATCAAATACCACGCCCACGCCCTCTTCCACCACGAAGTGGTCCTCCACGTCCACCGCGACCTGATCTTACCATCAGCCTTACACATCGAAATATGACCAAGGACAGGAAACGGACCTCGGGATGGTGCCCCCCGACCTGTAACCACACGAACATATCAACTGTAATCCACGGAGAGGAAAAGTGTAAGAGCGCACCGCCGCGGTTACCACCAGCACTCCCACCACGCGCACCCCTCCCAACCTCTCTTGCTCTGTTCTGCTCCTCCTTCACGGCATCCAGTAGAGTGTCTGGGACACGCAAGTATTTTATCTATGAAGAAAAAAGCAGTATAATCTCAGCCGAAAAGCTCGTTTAATGGGCAAAGGTGGATACGCACTGTGCTCCCCCGGATATAGCACTCCTTGAGCTTCCAAAACCGTTCTCCGTCTGCTGTTGTCTGGTACACTTCTCGTAGCGTGATGTTCATGAAATTGTCGCAGTTTACCAAGTGTCCGTTGAATGTCTCGCCGTTTTTTAGTTCGACCAACTGCAAAAGGGTTCGAATCCAACTTGAGATACAACTAAGATATGTGACAGACCATGGGTTTATTTTGTGCAGCATTGAGAAGCGATAGTGGCAGCTAAAAAGGTCTGAGTCAGTGAGACGACGCGAATAAGGAAGAGAGGGTTTCTACCATTTTGATGATCAAGGGTGGTACGTAGTGGTGAACTTGAACGCGCCGGCGCCTTGTGTTTACTCGAACTTTACACTCACAGCGATCTACAATTTCTGACTTCTGCAATTCTCTCGACGGGCCGTTCACGTATAACGGCCTGTAGTTTTTGAGCCGTTGACTTTCCGCCATTCAGGAGTCTAGAGCCATCGTTCGTCGACGTTCTCCTCACAGGTCACCTGTTTCATCAACAATACAGCTGCTACTCTTTATAGGGATATTTTCTACATATCTACATATGCTTCCTGAACCTCGATTAAGTATCTCGCAGATATCAGGCTTGCACGTCCTACTTAGCGAATCGTGTTCATGGGCATTGTAGCTATATGCGTCACAGGAGCCTAATCCCGACTTAGACTAGTTACTGATATCGGGCCCAGCTCGCTGTGCGACTACTCGTTCGCACAAAGAAATACAAAAAAAGTGTGCCCATGCAGCTGCCCAAGCCGTTGTTATGCCGTTATCCCGCAGAGATATGGTCTCAAAGCTCACAGTCGTGCATGTCGAAAACTCACTGATCATTCAGCCGTCGACCCCTGGTGAGTATAGTACGGTTTATACTCCTGGTAGGGTGCTTCAATTGCTCAACCCTCGTTCGAAGGAGGCCCTGCTTGTGTTCATAGTACAAGAGCAGAGGAACGCTCAACCCCGTCGGAAGCTACGGCCCAACTTGAATCTACATAGATAGTAATCAACGGGGCAAGCACGTAACAGTATACCATTCGCGACGCCAACTTCAACTCCGACTGACATCCTCAGCTACCAACTGGCTCATGAATGCGTAAATGACTGACTGATTCCAAGATCCTGTTATGAAATATTGAGCCTTCAATCCGACAAACGAATAAGTATACGTACAACTGGCGCAAAAGGCCATCGATCAAATGCATCGACTAAAACAGTCCAGTCCTCCACTGTCATCTCCCGTACCAGTTTCTTGACGTTTCCCATCCGTTCCGACTCAGGGAGGTCGGGGTTTGTGATCTGTTTGAGGAGGGATTGCGCGCCTGGGCCGAGGACGCTAATAAAGGGGAGTGCGCAAGTAAGTCCAGCACATCAAGCGCGGGAGTCACAAAAATCTTACGGGAGGGCACTTGCAAGTGGCGTCGCCTTTTTCACAAAGAGACGGCGCAGGCAATAATCCCATTTATCCAGCTGTCCTTTTTTTATCGCCTGAGAAAAACGGTTTCGACCATGCTGAGTGACAAGCCCGCTGATCTAGGAGAAGAAAAAGTTACCTGATTTTGCAATGGGATGATTTGGGTAGCTTGGAAGGGAACTCCGGTGCGCCGTGCTCCCGGCGGTACGATGACCCCTTTCTGGTAATGGTGGGAGGCGTTGGATGGGGGGTAAAAGTGGTCACCATAGGGCGATGTCATAGACAGAGGAAGGGACCCAGAGCAGCAGGCGGCAGCCTCGGCAATGACGGAGAGCTTACATCGCCCCGAATCTCGGAGTCCTGCTGTGACACGCTGTTTCAAGAAAGTCAGTATTGCACATATACTTTGAAAGAAGCGGGCCAGACCTTCCAGACGCGTTCACTGAGGATAAAATTGAGTGGAACGCGACCATATTGGAAAAGCCATTGTTGGTCGGGAATGCTCCGGAATAGCTGGGAAAGAAATTGTTCACCGTAGACATTTGCGGAGAGATGCGATATGAATTGAAGTTGAGGATGGACTGAAATAGAAAAAACGAGGTTGGTGATCGGAAAAAATAATAATACAAAAATGGGTTTTAAGACCTACTACCATCCTGCCATGGAACTGTAGAGACGTCACTGAGTAATTCAAGGTTGTGTAGGTCCTTGTATGATGCCCATTCAGCGCCATTTTTTGGGACAATTTTGACGCGTGAGTCTAAATGTTCCAGGGGCTATGTGGAAAGGGATGAAATAATTGCTGGCGTGTCAAGAGATGGACGACTTGCCCGAAGATACTCTAGGTATGTTTCGAAGTCCTCCAAGACGATTATTTTTTTTATTCTTTCTTTTGGCAGTTTGAGCAAAGCTCGTGTTAGTTGGCCAGGCCCTATTCGTCATGGTGAGATACATCTGGTAGGAAAAGTGCTGAAGGGCGCACCAGGGAATGCCTCAATCACAATCTTCCCTTTGGATCCTCTGGGTACAAACGCATTAGCAATGTGCGAAGCTGTCTCTGGGTTCTGGAGCATAACTCGGTTCTTAACCATGTAAGAATATGGAAAACAGGTGCGCCATTCATCTGCAGGTGGGAGATCTGCTTTAGCGAGATCTACTGGATTCGCGGGCAGAGATTTGGAGAGACGTCGTCCCGGTGTCTTGAGAACTTCCGCGACGAGGGGGTCAAGCTGTAAAACGGAAGAAGAGGAATTGCAGCGATAGTAAGATATTTCTGGGTGTAGTCTGTAAAGTGTACCAAGATTCGAAGGTCGCAGACGAGTTCGACATAGTGCGGTAAGCAGTGACATCGCCCGCCAGAAATATCAAAGCTTTGTGGGAAACCCGTGAACGCGTGAACGCGTGACATCCTGCGGAGTCAAAGGGCAATTCGAGAAACATGGTATAAATATTTTAAAATGGAGTGATATAGCTAACAGGCTACTGGTTACATAGTACTAGGTCGTACAGTTTCACCGCCTTCAGCCTGTGTTTCATGAGGTGCAGCAATTTCCTGATAGATCAAGATGGTATGTAATGGTCTGTTTATGAAATAAAGAAAACAACCGCACTCACCAGTACCAGCATCACTCGCCTCAGAAATCCAAAGGCGTCTGCAAAATAGAGTCTGCAGGCAATATCGAAAGCTGCTTCGCTGGTTTCGTAGGAGTCCATCTTACGTCGTTGGGCATCCAACCTAGTCAAAAGCTCATCATGTAGCTCGGAACCAGTAAATCGATGAGCTTTGTGTTACCTGTCAAAGCTCTCTGCAAAATAATCCCGTATTTCAGCATCTTGAAGAACTGTCTTGTATCGTTGCTCAAGTGCCTTCTCCACGGCCGTTGCCACGACCTCATCTCCCGCCACCATCATGATAGTCGGTACGTCCTTCTCCTCTACAGGCGAATCCATCCTGAACGATAGGGAGATAGGAATTGGGTCATCCGGAGGTGTACTGATCTTCCACACCACAGATCCTCCTGATAAAGATAGCAACATTGACCGCTAGATAATTAGGCGGCAAACTTACCGTCTTCTGTATTTATGATATCAAAGAGAACTTTTGGATCACATGTCTGTAATCTGGTTAACGTGTCGAAATTAACTGATAGTGCAAACACTTACATCGATCGCGTCTGGACTACTAAGAGGGACTTCAGGTGATGGTGCGCCATTGTCCGATGTTTCGGAAACCTCATGTGTAGCGCACAGCTTTTCGTAGCGCTCTGTTGTCCTGGTCCACAGTCAGGAATGACACAACAATTCCTTCGAACAACTCACTCTTGAAACCGGTCCCGTAGAATTTTTTTGACCTGGTCGTCGATGTGGCAGCTATCAAGCTTGAGCAGAGCTTTCTCTGCATTTTCCTTGGCGCTGCGCATTTGCTCTGGTGAGTTGCGTTTAAAAATGTTCTTGAATGGCTGAACCATGGCGAATGGGGTTGGTTGGATGGAAAGATGGTGGATATTATCTCCCAAGCTTGTTACCAGAAACACCTTTTAAACAGGTAAAGACAATATGGCTGCATAGAGAGTAAGGGTGGATGAATGCCATAACAGGATGGGTACAAGGTCGCATTCGAAATAGGACAACAATTGACCGAGACATCCTGACAACCGGCAGGACTTTGTGGGCGTGTCGACAACAACAAGAATTAAATTACAGGATGAGTCCCTCCGGTCGATTGTGGGCGACTGTAGGTTCATCGTAGTCTCCCGTAGGCAGACCAAACAAAAGGAGGATGTCTTCATCGTGATACACACTTTGCAATTGGGAAGATCAGGACAGAACAAAACGGAACAAAAGCAATACATGCATATGCATATGATCGAGATCAGATAAGGTTGCTAGTGAAGGCTATACTAAGTATTGATGAACCCGTCAAAGCTCCGTGACAATCTCTCCTACAGACATGCAAAATACTTTCAACAGCATCTTAATCTCCTGATAGAACAACGTAGCATGGTCCTGGAAATGGCCTAGTTACAATAGTGGGTATATAACTACGGCATCCGAATTGCAAGTAAACCTATTTTCGTGGAGTAGGTATCAGTGGAACTCGTTTGACGATCGGCTCGATCTATTTCGTCCAATGAATGCATATAGAACGGGTAATTCCAACAAGTGTTCCTTCTGTTTTTGTTCCTACTCGAGAGCGCAATTTCCAGCTGCTTAAGCGCTTCGTGATGTCCGTGAAACGAGTGACAACCTCGTCCATGACGGTCCATCGTCGGCCGTTGTTTAGGATCAGCCTTAATCATATCCGCAACAAGATCTTTCATGAGATCTAGACCCTTCTTAGCAGGGACTAATTCGAAACCCTGAGGAGCGTTTAGCGGAGGCATGACTTCACTGAAGACTACTCACTTCTAGGAAGTGTTGACGGATGGCATTGCCCAAGCAGTATACATCAACAGGAAAGGGATTACAAGGGGTATCGACTGCGACTCTTGATCGAGATCGATGAACTTTTGATAAAGAGAGGGGTTTGCGTGCAAGGGGGGCGGCTATAGGACGTGAGTTTGTCTTTGCTCAAGTAAGCATCGAAAGCATACAATGAAACTCTGAAACTCATCATGGCATGCGCACAATCACGGATATATTCAGCGATGTGTATACTAGTGGACACCCAGTCATAGTAGAAAGACATCTTCAGGCTGTTGGTATTGGTGGCAATCGTGTCACAATCGGTTTGATCTGCTTCGTCCAATGTATGACAGAACGAGCCATGCTGCCAAGTGTTCCTTCATCTTTATTTGCAAGCCGAGAGCGCAGTTTCCAGCTGCTCAAGTGTTTTGTAATGTGAGCGAAACGAGTGACAACCTCGTCCATAGTGGGTCGCTGCTTTGGATCATCTCTGACCATGTCCGCAACAAGGTCTTTCATAAATCCCAATCCTTTCTTGGCTGGAAAAAGTGAATCGCCCTGTAGCAATGTTGGAGAAGACGTAATGGTCATGAAGATAATCTCACCTTGAAGAAATATTGTCGAATAATATTACCCAAACAGTAGACATCAACCGGGAAAGGATTGCAGGGGGTGTCGGCTGCAGCAAATTCTGGTACGGAATTATCCCCTCCCCATGGCGGAAGTTCCAGAGGTAGTCCACCATCTGGAATATAACGACGAGAGAGGCCAAAATCTACCCAATAATACTTGATAGGCTTCTGGGTACGTGTTGAACAAACTTTTACTTTGCCAAGAAAATCACGTCTCTTGTTAAGTTCATACGGGTGGGGAGGAGATTCATACAACGGCAACGGATCTGCCATGATGTTGTTATATTTGCAGTCGCTACCGAGAGAGTCAGATCCAAACATCTGAATCTTTGGAGCCAACGTACCGATGGGCGGTGTGATTTTGATGCATAAGTTGTAATCCCTACAAAAATCAAGGAAGGGTGAGTTACACTGGTAGCAAGAAGACCATCGTTACCTCAAAAATTTGGCGGAAAAAGTCAACCGCCTCGCCTACGGTTTCAAAGGGCGGATTTTCTATCCGATACAGTAGTGGCATAACGAGGATCACCCTGTCCTCATCGTTGGGTACTCGTAGCACATCATAGAAAGTAGCGCAACGGTTTTTCGGATTAGAGGCGAGCGGTTCCGAAGAGAACAGTTGGCCAATCTCTGCCTCGTATGGATGTCGCGAAATGCTGATCTGTTTCAACATTACGAGTGGCCCGTCCTCTTTTGACGCGTCAAGTAGGTGGGTGAACTGTGAAAGAGCACTTAGTTTCATTGTGCAAAGAATCAAATACATCAATGTTACAAACATCAGGAACAAGCGCGTCCTCGCATTCCAGCCAGCTCTTTTTCGATTCCGGGTTCAGCCAAGAGGCCACCCAACCAGGTTGATAACGTTTACGAAGAGTGTATCCACAGGACTTAAGCCATGGCTGGAGATCAACCCAAAAACGCTCCCCTGGATAGTGCTTCCCCTCGTCCATAACATTGGAGTAGTCCTCTTTGAGCATGATGGTAAGACACAACGATGTAAGCAGAGTTTTGGAAAAACAATTAAAGCAGACGAAGCCAGAACATCACAGTTAGACAATAACGTCTTGATCTGGAATGTCCCATGAAAATGGCCCTGATGGATTCATCAACTGGTTGAAGTTGTATACCCGAACTTAGATTAAACAGGACCCACAAGGACCCACAAGTCAACGGATTATGTAAGTGAACCGTTGTATTCTTCAATTCAATGAATTCATACTACTTACTACACGTCACGGTAGATCCAATTTCATCCAAGTATCTATGCATTTGTTCTCAGATCTAGATTCTATTGTGTCGAAATCAGTGCACTTTTGTTACCCGCTCTCTTGTGGGCTCAGGGCTGAGCGTGCATTGTTCCACAAGCTTAGATGTGCGAGGTGTTAAATACTAGCTGCAGGTGGCAACTTGGTAACTATTACATTCTCTATCATTTTCAAAGTTCAGATGGGACTTCAAGTGCTCTCTTCTGTCGCCACGATTGGCTCCTTTTTCATAAATGGCATTGGACTGGGCCATACCTTGGAGGACAACTATAAGCACCCATCTGGTATCATCGAAGAGGCCCGGAAGGAGTTGAGCTCTGCTTTAGCCATCCTGGATTCGTTCGAAGCGGTCATTCAGGATGACTTTATGATCCCTCTGGTTGAAAGATATAGAAAGTAAGCAGCTTCTCTTTCTAATGTTGAATTAGAACTTCACTTCTTTTCAGTTTAGATACAATGCTCAAGAAATTGGAGAAAGACATGCGATTGCCAAAAGGTTTCAAGCAAGCATTGAACTTGAAATCGTATATATCAGATAAGCGCATTGCAAAGGAAACCTGCTTGAAGGTCCATAATTTACATCACGATATCCTGGTAAGTCACAGCCTCCAATCGACCATAATCACTCATAAACTCGCCGAAGGTTGCATCCGACAGTGGTAAATTTGCAGCACTGCTAAAGAAGAAAAATCTGACCCATGATGGGAAACACATGCCTTGTAGGTCTCACTAGACAACTTCAAAGTGCCCCAGTTTATTTATGATTTACAGCTACACCTCATCCTACACCTGTGGCCGGCTCTCTAGGCGAGTATGAATCATCGGAATGCAGTTGGTATTAAATACGAGCTGATCGACTGCTTGTAGTCCCGTTCTACTCTAGGGAATACGAGATCTCACCAACTTATCCTCCTCTTCCTCGGGTAGGATCTTTGGCGAGTATCAGATCCGACCCATTCAGAGATCCACTAGTCACAACACCAGTGAATTAATGTCTATCTCACCGCTTCGCCGATTATACCATGACATCTACACCAAATGACTCACTGTACTGACGCATTGACTCGGAATATCATGACGATGGACAATCTACCACTGGGGACAGGTACTCATAATTTATGTCCGAGAGAGGACTCTGGTCTTGGCACCTTGATGATGCCAGCCAAGTTCCTCAGCGGTTTTGTTAGCCGAAGCTTTATTTAATTTGAGCAAACTTGAATTGAATTCACATATCCACGGTACCTCTATCACCGTGACTGTTCAGATACTTATATGTATAAAGAATCGTCTCAACTGCCGAATGGCTTGTCTGATTGATCATATTGATCCATACCCGAGTCGAAGTCGAAGTCCGTCGTCCGTCTAATCAGTTTCATCTTCCCGGCATCTCATTTGCGAATTTGAATAGGACAAGAGAAGGATTCTCTTTTCAGCCTGACGCAATGTAACGTCATTTGACACCATCAATCTCCTCTTCTCTTCCATTGTCATGAACCAGCCGTTATAATCGTACTGACCAAGTCGTGAGCTTACAACGAGTAGACTGGTGACCTTGTCTGTCGTACGAACATAGTAGGCACTAACAATGTCACGACAGATGGTTACGAGTGTATACAATAAATGCATAACGCCCAAGAACAGAGGCCAGTCATCGAGGAAATTCGAACAATTCCAGTGTAACCACAAGAAACTCTAGCACAGACGATTTAACCTGACCCTCAAAGTCGGCCGCTCCAGAGACCAATCCAAGCCAAATAGGACCAATCCTTCGCACTGACGTACGGTCATCAAGCTAGAATCCAGTGATAGAAGCTAATGACATGTCGACCGCTCAGACAGAAGACTTCTCCCAGAATCAAGCCACCGAAGATTTTCTGCCAGTGGATGGCAATTGAACGTTCTTCAGCTCAGGAACCAAACAAGACGCCACTGGCGCTAAAGCATAACGTCAGGTTAGCGGTAGCGTTCCTTCTACGCCAAATCGGGCCCGCCTTCGCATTAAATATCGAATGCGCCACAGGAACCAATAGCATGCGCCACCGCTTCCGACTCGGTCATAACTCCGCCTGGCAAGCGAAGCCTAAGCTGAGTCAGCAACGACGTTTCGCGATTCCGAAACCGTCACAACAGGCCGAAACATGCAGGATAGTGGGTGTCTGTAGGTGTCTGTATGCAGAAAGCGTGATGATATTAAACGTTATACGCTCGGAGTGTGCAAGTGTGCAACCAAAGCCCCAACGGAGTGTATATGTCGTCAAGTACTGTACCCGATCTTGTCATGACGACCGGGAATTACTTCCTGCTCGTAATATCTCGCAGTAAGCGTGCGCCGTGCATTAGTCGTTACACAAAATAGTACTCACCATCACCGCCCGTCCGAGCTTCTTTTTAACCTCTTTTATTCAGCTTGTAGATATATCTTGGGTGTATTTTTTTCCTGTTCTTGAAAATAAACCGATAAAACGGCCTTTTGGAGACAAGGGTGCCTGGGTATTGCGCGCTTCCTGCGTGCAACGGTGGCGCCATGCGGCACGAATGTAGAGCTTATGATCTGGGAGAAAAGACAAATACAAGCAAAAGGGGGGGAAGGATTTTCTGTTGACCATGATCACGCGTGGGATCGGCAGGTCCAGACAAGGGCAGAGGATAAGTAGATCTACGCCCAGCGGCCAGGGGGAGAGAAGAAATAATGTACATGTACCACATTCCCGGAAGCTGAACCGTTCATTTCATAAAAGATACCGGCGCCAATAGGGCGCAGATTCTGAAAACGGTGCGTGCACCGAACAGATCCGCATAAACTTCCTGCGAGACATGATCGTGTTTTAACATGAGCCTTTGTGGGTATCTTTCAACGTGCTCTATAACACAGCACTGGAAGCGCATGTTTTTAGCGGCGTTTCCTTTCTGGGGATATTCCAGCAATCAGGGCCGTTATTTTCCCGCTTGCGAAAGGTAAGAGACGAGCTGGTTGATGGATCGATCAACGAGGATGAGTTGTGGCCTGAAATAAATATAGAATGCAGCAGGGGTGAGGCCCTTGACTTGACGTGGTACCCCCGACATTGGAGAGCGTCTATTGCTGCATCGAGGCTGAGGAAACCGTGCCTTGTCGTGGAACCCAAATGCATAAAATTTAGACGCGAGAAGGTACGCCGATCAAGGAGCCACAGCCAGCAGATGAAAGCCCAAAGCCGGGTCGTCGGAAAGTGGGTTGGTGTGCCTGGCATGTATTCGGAGATAACGTCGAGAGTGATCGTACTGAGAAGGTCGATATCTTTCAAGGCGGGCTACCAGTGCATTACGGAATGATCCCATTGTTGAGCCAAATCGCGGTGATGGTAAAATGCAGACGATGAGGTGTTCGGACCGGTAACATGCTGAGATGAACACGAGTGCAGGATGATTTACTGAGGACGTCATACGTGACAAAAACGGCGGTTGGATTGCCTGAAAAAGAAAAAAAAATGCGGTACCCCGTAAGCTCGGTCCTTATCGAGCAACTTGAAGATGACGTGCTGGGGCGCGGTACCGCAGCCCAAGGAGCAAAAGATCACGAGGACAAGGCATGAGAAGATATGTACCAGCGGGGGTTCGCACCAAGTTGAGTAAAAGGACCGACAAAGAACCCCCGAGGATAAGTTCTCATGCGCCAAGTACTAGGATCTGGCGACATTTGATAATTATGGATGAAATTCAAGGAGCGATGCGGCCCTGAAACTCGTGAGTATGTATGTGTTAGAAACCATGGCGGCTGTTATCATTCATCGATAATAATCCGGAGGGAGGGCGGAAATGAAAGGGATGACATGAGTGAGCGCCAAGGATGCGGCAGTATTGCAACAGATTGCAACTCGTGTGGGTCGTGAGGCGCAGCGGGTAAGGGCCGTATGTAAGGGACAGGATGGTTCATGGTTTCAAGGCCCCAGGCCTGTGGTGTTGATGTGAGGGGAGACCGGAATGATGATCGGTGATCGAAGGAGAGAACAGGAGGAGGACTTGTGGATAGATACCTCTATGAGACCGGGCCGGAGCGGAACTACTACTAGCAAGTAAAGGTACGCTTGCCGTTGACTGTCGACTGGACGTCTATCGTGGCTGTCTGCGCTGCTGTCTATCGCGGCTGTCTATCGCGGCAAGGGCATACCGGGCAGACTGGCACCGTGCCATGTCTATTGAGATGCGGGCTGGAATTGATGCAGGCACCAGTTTGATGATGTGTGCCTGGGTGTGATTGCCAAAGGGAAGCCAATAATATTCCCAGCCAAATCCAATCCCCCCCCTCCCACTCTCTCTCTCTCTCAGCGACACCATCCACGACGTCCCCCCAACGTCGTCCACGTCGTCCACAACGATGGCTAGGCGTCCAGTCTCCACTGCTGCCTCTGGTCCCCGTCCAACCACCTCCGCTGGTCAGAGTGCTTTCTTTGATCACAGAGAACCTCGCTATACATATGGCCAAGATTATCCTTTCGAAGAGGAAGAAGACGACAGCGATGATGAGGACGTCTTTGCTTTTCTTCCTCCTCCAACCCCAGACCACCAACACCAACACCTTCACGACCATCCTCTACCATCCACCCCTCCTCACATTTCTTTTCCTTCTCCTACTTTCAACCCTTACGCTCGCTATCCCGCTGATTCTACCGTCGGTCCTTCCGCTCAGTTCTTTCTACCCCCGCCACAGTCTCCCCCCTCAACTGCAACTGATTCCAATACCCACAACAATACCCAGGACGACCACTTTCGACTACGTAGACTAAATACCGCAACTACCGCTTCTCATCCACCTCCAACTGCTGACTCTCGTCATGTACACGTTTCCTTGCCTGGTGGTCCCATCAGCGAAAAAGATACAGAGGCTGGTGTCAGGAGAAGGTCCCATCAAAAGAGACCAGGCTCCTCCATTGCTGACTCTCTTAGTGTCACTCCTAGCATGATAGACGACGATGAAACAGAAGGCTCTATAAAGTGCGTTTGCTTTTTCTCTTTCCTCTTCCTTCTCGGCTCGCGAGCCGGATCTCTCTGTCCAATTCCCATTTTCACTCTTCTCGTCTTCTTCAAAATCTACTCGCGACAGCCACTTTACGTGTAACGAATCCTACGTGTGGTGTCATGCCCCACTGGATCCACCAGCCCTTCAATCACGTCGTGTCGACTGCATCGCTGTCTATTATACCTCCATCCTTTTGCTCTCTCCTTCTCATGCCTTCCCCACAACTTTTACTAACAAATTTCTCTTTCCCCTCCATTTCCTCCTCTATCAACAGAATGGAATTTGATTTCGACGCAATAGAGGATGAGGACAGCCCCTTCCCCGAAGTCCGCGCCTCCGTGTCCAACATTGATGACCCCGAAATGCCCGCCTTGACCATCCGAATGTGGATCGTGGGGTTATTCCTTTGCATGATCAGCAGGTGAGCAGTGTACCTTCCTGTCTCACTCTCTCTCACACACACAACTCCCCCTCCCAGTGGTCTCAATGTATTTTTCAATTTCCGTTCACCAGCCCCGACAGTCGTCCCCCTAGCCCTACTCCTGATGGCCTATCCCTTTGGCAAATTCCTCGCATTCACACTCCCCATAAACACCTATCGCATTCCTATCCCCAGCCTCCCCGCACACATCATCCGCACATCATCAACAAGCGCTTTCCCGTTGTTTATCACCAACCTCATTCGCCCGCTGACATACTCCCGCTCTATCGAGTTTTCTTTCAACCCAGGGCCATGGAACATCAAAGAGCACGTCCTAGTGTTTATCATGGCGAATGTGGCCATTGGCAACCCGTACGCGCTGAATGCCACGGTAGTGTCGGAGGTTTTTTACAAGATCAAGCTAGGGTATTGGTTTGAAGTCGTGCTGGTGCTTGCGACACAGCTCACGGGCTTTGGTCTGGCGGGTCTGTGCCGACGCTTCCTTGTGTGGCCCGCGAGCATGGTGTGGCCTCAGAATCTCGTAGCGTGTACGCTGCTGAACACCCTACACGCGGAAGATGAAGATGATGGGATTGGGATAGGACTTGGCAGGAGAGGCGGGAAGGGGATGTCGAGGTACAAGTTTTTCCTGATTGTGATCATCGGAGCGTTCTTCTTCTTTTTCCTGCCTGGTGAGTGTTTTTCGTACTGTTTATCGCGAGTGTGGTTTTGTGACGCTGGGTGCTCGTGTAGGTTTCTTGTTCGAGGCGCTGTCGGTGTTCTCGTTCATTTGTTGGGCAGCTCCGTCGAACATCCCCATCAATCAGATATTCGGTGTACGGACGGGACTGGGCTTCAGTGTCTTGACATTTGACTGGACGCAGATCACATGGATCGGTAGTCCGCTGATGGGTATGCATTTTTCTCTCCAGGCGACTCACTTGTCACTGATGACTCCTCGCAGTTCCATGGTGGGCAGAATTACATGTCTTTCTTGGGTTTCTCCTGTTCTTCTGGATATTGACACCTGCTCTCTATTACTCAAATGTGCGTTCTCTTCCCTGATTTCACACCGTGCTTACCCCGTGTGTATCTAGTCATGGAAACTCGCCTACTTTCCCATATCGGGCAATGAACCGTACGACAAGTTCGGGCAGGTCTACAATATCACGCGTGTGCTCACCACCGACGATCGTTTCGACGAAGCGGCATACAACGCCTATTCCCCGCTATTCCTCCCCGCGACATACGCTATGACATATCTGATCGCATTCGCGCTCAGTACGTGTGTCATCGTCCACACGGTGTTGTACCACGGTCGCACCCTGGTGAACGGGATCAGGAGGCTAAAGGTGGAAAATGATGATATTCACGCGAAGCTAATGCGGAATTACCCCGAAGTACCAGACTGGTGGTATTTGTGCGCGTTTTCCGTGTTCTTTGCCCTGGCAGTAGTCGCTGTTGAGGTGGGTTGCTTACCCACGTGTGTGTGTTCAGAAAGGCATAGCGCTGATTCACACATCGTATGATTATAGGTTTGGAACACGAAGATCCCGGTGTGGGCGCTGCTTCTAGCACTTCTGCTGCCGGTTATCTATATCCTACCATCTGGATTCATTTATGCCATGACTGGTCAAGGCGTACGTTGTCCTTCTTTTGCCATTTGTGTATGGGTGATGAACCCTTGATGGGCATGGATAGATCACATTGAACGTCCTTGCGCAAATCATTCCTGGAACATTGCTCCCTGGGAATCCATTGGCAAACATGGTAAGGTCATATCTTTTTGCATGGAAATACTTTTTTTATCGTTATCTCATCGGGCGATATAGATCTTCAAAGCGTATGCGGTGCAGACGTTGACTGAAGCTACATCGTTTGTGCAAGACTTGAAACTGGGACACTACGTAAAGGTCCCTCCGCGTGCTACCTTTGTAGGTCAGTATTAATTTCACTTTAGCCATTCGGGATTCACGGCCGCTGACCTACTATTTATAGCACAATTGGTCGCTACTACCCTCGCCGCTTTTCTCCAAGTAGGGGTAAAGGCGTGGATGTTCAGCAACGTCCCCGACATCTGCAGTCCTAACCAGAAGAGTCAGCTGACGTGTCCTCACAACCAAGTCTTTTTCACCGCCTCTGCCGTCTGGTGCGTCTTTCCGTTCCATTTTGCCTTATTTGGATTTAATGCTGTCGGTTATCGCTTGCGTAGGGGTTTGATCGGTCCGAGCAGGCAGTTCGGGAAGGGGTCGATATACCACCCGCACCTCTATGCGATGGTCGTTGGTGTGTTCCTGCCCCTGCCGTTCTGGTTCTGGCAGCGGCGTTACCCCAACTCGTGGATCAAGTACGTCAGTACTCCGATTATCCTGAACGGTGTGTCGGGTATACCGCCTGCGACGGGCATCAATTACTCGTCGTGGTTTGCGGTGGGTTTCATCTTCCAGTATCTTATTAGGAAGAAGAACTTTGCGTGGTGGAGCAAGTTCAATTATGTAGCGAGTGCGGCGCTGGATTCTGGTGAGTTGTGCCGCTGTCGTTTGGTCTTTTGTTGGGCTGAGCTGATGTGTTGATGGATAGGGACGGTGCTGTCTTTGATATTTATATTCTTCACACTCCAGGTTAGTAGATTTCCTGCGTATCGTCTAGTGGCGTCACTCACGAGTAAATACTAGTTCCCTAAAAATGGTAATATCAATGTCGACTGGTGGGGTAACTGGGTCCACCAACGCAGTACGTCGTTCCTTTCGTTTATGCTATAAGCTCAGTGCCAATGAAACCTCTATAGCGGCCGACTGGAACGGAACGGCCTTGCTACCCATACCACCAGGCGGCATCCAGACATAGCAAAATAAATGCTCCTGAAAATATCCCTTGTAACACCGCTCTCCCTTCCCATCAATTTCGTTCCAATTTTTTTTTTGCTGGTCTCGCGGCATCGGTCGAACATGTGTTATATATACGTTACATACATTCACTCCTTTCGATAGGCATCCAACTTTGTTCACACACACACACACACACTATCCTTACCTACTACTACTACTCCCACCTCTCCCGTCCCACCCGGTGCTGTACGACAGCAGAAATTTCAGGTTATGGTGATCTATCGAGCATCCATTTATCGGTTCTTTTTTTCCCGCACTTATAGAACAACTTATTGCAGATCTACTATATTTTCTTACCTCCGGTGTATGGGTTATTTTCCTATTGATGGTGAACATGGGAGGGATTGCAAGCAGGAGCAGGAGTAGGAGAAGGAGTAGTATCTGTGGTCGGTAGTGGATGCCCAATAAATCGAAGGAATTAATTACGCGCAGTTGCCAGAGTGCGACATCCACTCGTGTGTTGAAATCTGGATCTCGGAATCTTGATGATCAATCTGCGTTCGACGTTCAACTTGCAAAAGGCGTATATTGTTGTTGGACAGTGGTAAGTATACGTATCCCAGTCCAGATCTGCATGCGCTGACGTTCGACATCTTCCGTCTTGACGGGTGTATGTAGTGCACCTTCAATATTCCTTTTCTATAAGAGAGTCTAACCTCTCAGCTCTGACGTCCGCAATGGTCGGACGAAGCTGCGTGCATGTGGAACGTCCCTAGCACCTGTCGGCGGTGATGATATTAAATAATGAGTCGTTATGACTCATAAAGAATTCATTTATCAAGTGTGTACGATTTCGTCTTCATGATGATGAGTTTTTTTCTTTTTAGAATGGTGCATCGTCGAGGACAAGCGAGGTCCACGAGGACATTTGTGACTGCTTGAAAATGCCCCGGGATATTCCTAGAGTGAGATCCTGAGTCAATCCGAGCAACCTTGGAGCAACCGTAACTGTGCCATATTTTCAAGAGGCTGCTTCGAGTTATCGATTCATGTGAGTCCGTATGTGCTCGGTTCAGTTCAGATCAGCTGCAGATGCATACTATGGTACACCGTTTGACCCAAGGTTGTACATAGCATGCAGCGGCGGAAATCCGACCCTACTTATAGGCTGTAGCTTGAACTTGGTACTAGTAAGTGTACGAATCACTTATCCTATTCAGGACGGGATAGCCTAGCGTTCAGTGAGTCAAGGCTGAGTCTCTCTACCATTTCAATATCCAGCAGCTTCAACGGCGACAGCTACACAAACGCTGAGGATGTTGCTGACTCTGTCATTGCCTATCTTAGTCACATGGGTTGACTTGTCTGTCCATATAGCATTGATACGCGCCGGTGTAGAAACTTCAGTGCCTCGAGGTTGAACTCCTGACCAACAGTATCTCACACACGCAAACTTCCCCCAAGGCAAAACGCACGCGTGCAATGACCCCGCAGTCATAAATCCTGAAGCTTGAAGGCGAAGTCCAAGAATCGACATTCTCCGAGTCGTCTATGGCAAACACACTGATATGTACGGGCCGAAATGTTCTCTATGCAGGGGCTGCAGTTCCGCAGCCCGCTACGATAACAATCAACACAGAAACCGGAAAGATAACTGAAATTCTTCCATTCTATCAGACGCGGGACAATCACGAAACTCGTATTGACGAGGATGGCATTACGTGGATAGACGCAGGCGATAGGGTTGTGCTGCCTGGTCTCGTCGAGTGCGTTGCTCCATTAAAGACGAAAAGTCAAATGACATATCGCCAACAGTACCCACGTCCATTTGGATGAACCCGGTCTAGAGAACTGGGAAGGGTTTGCAACTGGAACCCTAGCTGCGGCCTCTGGAGGTGTGACAACGGTTGTGGATATGCCCCTCGATTCTATCCCAGCAACAACTACGGTGAAAAATTATGAGATGAAACGGGCAGTTGCTCAGAAGCAGAGTCATGTTGAGGTCGCCTTTTGGGGCGGGGTTATTCCAGGGAATCAGGTTTTTACCCACTGACACTGACTTGCGATGCTAAACGCTGAACTCGATGGGTCGCCCTTGTCTCCCATCAGGATCATCTGAAACCGCTCTTTGATGCTGGAGTAAAGGGATTCAAGTGTTTCCTCATAGATAGTGGTGCTGATGTATGTTTTATTTATTTGCCCGATAGCCTCGTCCTGACAGTATGAGATACATAGGACTTTCCTTGCGTCTCAAAAGCCGACCTCGAAGTGGCCATGGCTGTATTGCAGGTGAGAACTCTCTCTTTGGCATGACATGTGTCACATCTATAATCATAGGATGCCTCTACTGTTCTCCTTTTTCATGCTGAGCTGCAGTCCGAACCCGTTGACTTGCCCGTTCAACCAGCTGATCCAACCTCCTATTCTGCGTATCTTGATTCCCGGCCTGAAAAACTGGAGACAGATGCCATCTCATTGATTACATCTCTTCAAAGCAAATATCCCCACCTACGTTGCCACATTGTACATCTATCTGCGGCATCCGCTCTGCCTTTGATTCGTGCTGCCAGATCTACCGGTGCGAAATTAACTGTAGAGACCTGTTTTCATTATCTCTGCTTCTCTGCGGACGGCATTCCTCGTGGTCACACTGAATTCAAGTGCTGTCCTCCTATTCGCGAAGCGGCCAATAGAGAATTGTTGTGGGCTGCGCTGAAGGAAGGACTCATTGATTGTGTTGTGTCTGATCATAGTCCTTGCGGCATAGAACTAAAGAAACTTGACGACGGTAATTTTATGGAGGCATTTGGAGGGATAAGCTCGCTAGGCTTGGGTCTGAGTGTGCTGTGGACTGAAGGAGCAAAAAGGGGCATTAATATTAGACAAATAATTGATTGGACGAGCACAAGGACCGCAGAACTTGCTGGTATAAGCCATCTCAAAGGTCAACTGAAGGTTGGCCTAGACGGAGACTTTACAATTTGGGATCCCGATGCAGACTTCACGGTATGTCGAAACTTGTCACTCATACGCAATGGTGATAGAGCAAGATTGAGGATAGGTCACAAAGGAATCTCTCAACTTCAAGAATAAACTATCCCCCTATATCGGTATGAAGCTTCGTGGTTTGGTGAAGAGAACCTATCTGCGCGGTACTTTGGTCTACGACTCTGAAGATGCAAATCAGAATGCGAGAAAAGCAGGAAAACTGCTGTGACTGACAAGTGGATACACGCATGCATACTTAGCTGTAAGTAATAGTATATCAGGAAACGGGAGTTCCTGGGGTAAATTTGAAATTATTTTCCGGTCACTCAATTGACAACCGAGCCGAGTTCTCCACTGGCAAGTCTCCATCCAATCTCCGTCTTTCAATTTCAAGTTACTTAGTACTAGTATGAACCACGCACCCAGTAAAATAATTACAGGAAATTCCCCACATCACCGTCTACACACTCTGTCATCAAATATAAATGAGATCTTGCTAGATACCTTCTCGGGTTTGAAGGTGCAATAAGCTGAATATTATAGAGTGCGTCACGTGAAACTACGCGACGACCAACTTGAATCGGTTGGTAACTGTTACTGATAACTGACAAACTTCTACTACTTCAAACACACCATGATCTCTCGGTTCGCAAAATCATTCTTCGCGGTGACAGTAGCTCTAGTGAGTATCCTGTTTGACCTACCTTGTGACTAATCCTAACGCTGTATAGCTGCTTCTAACATTCCTGGCGCTCATGCACCCTCCCTCCCCCACTTATTTTGAACCATGGACAGGCAGGCTGTTCGGAGAGGGTGGCGTAGAGAAATCCCTACCTCCTCAAAGCAAAGTGCCAGCTCTGGTTGATCATAAATTTGGCAGCGTGATCATGCCGAAGTTGAGTAACGAAACTGCCAAGTGAGCATTCGAGTTCTTTAATATACCTGAATACAGCCTCAGCTAGTCTCTTTAGAGCTGCACTGGGTCGTGCGACATGGAAATTAATGTATGTCTGTGGTTCTCGCATCTTCTCTTTCCCCGCTCTGACCTCCCGATAAAGGCATACAATGACATTACGGTTCCCCGTGGTATGACATAGTATATCAAGGAGGATTTCAAAAAATTTCATTGAGCGTCATAGAAACCAACTTCTGACGAACGAAACGCACTCAGTTCTTACTTCCACCTCACTGCACGGTTATATCCGTGCGGGGAATGCGCCGAAGAGTTCCAGACGCTTCTGAAAAAGTTCCCCCCGCAGGTCAGGGTTATCTTATTTATTTAACACTTGTCGGTTACAATTTTTTCAGACATCTTCTCGAACTGCCGCAGCCCTTTGGTATGTATGCAGCTCAGCCCCGGCGCTTTGTTTTTGCTCAACTCCTTTTTCAAGGCTATGCTCGCTTCATAATGAGGTGAACAAACGCCTAAATAAGCCTATCTTCGACTGTGCCAACCTTGATGGCGAGTACGATTGCGGGTGTGGCGATGCCCCAGCCGTAGCCTCGAATGATCCTATGGATCTCGAGCACGATCCAAGTAAAGATGATATTACCGGGGCAGGTATGATCAAGGGTGGAAGATAGTGTTCATGGTGAGTCTGTCAATCGTAGTTCCCTTGTGCTACGCCAACCTTTAGTGCATTTTCTAGGATGAGAATTAATTGTGTATGTTATAGGCTCTTGAAATCTGGTATACCAAGCAGTGGGATCATTCCTTTCCAGCTTTTGGTTTTCCGTTCGCCTCTGCCTGCCAAGAGTCTGGACGAAGCATGACAAACAACATGTTCGGCCTTGTCACATCGGTTCAGATAACGATGGGAATAAGCCAGATCAATCTCCAAGACACGGATACGATCGGTCCCTGCAGTTTTCCACACTGGATGTTCTCTGACGTTACATTCGCATTACCAGTCTTCTAGCCTGCATCAGATTCATAAATCAGTCAGATAGGTGTGACGGAAGAAGAGCGTCACATGCTAGGATTGAAGCTGGCTAGTCAATGTCATATAATATATCCACATGGATGCCGCATCCCTTCTGGACCGGAGCTTCTGTCCACTCGGAGAGTTCGTGGTATACCAGTGGCCATGTGCTATTACTCCGGGGCCACAGGACTATAGACAACCATTTCCGCCCCTAGCTCTTCGAGGATGGCTTCTGTGTCCTCCCAGGGGACACCGAACTTGCCTGAATTGAATCGACTGAAAGAAAGACAGAGCCAGCTTCATTAACACCTGTACCTTAATTCCAATTATAAAAACCTACCATGCATGCAGTGGCTTCTTGTTTGTGTTCTGCTTGATTAGATCCTGTACGGCTGTCGTCGTGGCAGCGAGGATCTCTTCTGGTTTGTCCTTGCGCTTGCCATATGCACGAGAGGTAAACAAGCAGGCAAGGTCATGCCTATCGCCTGGAATCAAGAGACACGTCCCGACTAGTGTCTGCCCGTGCTCTTTGCAGTGTGCTTTATAAGACTCGAACTGCGAGGGATATCTCGCTTTGAATGTTGTTGCAATCCCCCCTCCCCATGCGCCAAGTGTGTTGCAAGCTTGTACGAGGATCACGTTTTCCGGTGCAGCGAAAAGATCGCCTGTAATGTATGTGAGTTTGCTCATTACTGGTAGAGCAGGTGGCGGCTGGATTTGCTGGTGCGACTCGGAAATTTTGATGTTGGTCGGACGTTCCTTGGATACAGTGCAGGATTGAATATCTGACTATATCATGATATTTGTCACGAATTCTTGAGTGAGGATCACCGTGGACCGAGTCCGACTGACAAGAAGTGACTCACAAGTCGTTCGTGGGTATTGTTATGTTGTACTAAATTTGAACAAAGTTTATATGTTACATTTAACTTTAGATGTCGCATATCCGAAAGCCGTTTAAATTCAGAAATACGACCTAGTACAACACAGGTCAAGTACAGCTAGTCCCTAATGTCGGGTCTGTAAACCTGACCTATCCTATCCTATAACACATCCCGTCAAAAAGCGACTTGTCAAACCTTACTGTGCCTTCTGGTTGACGAGATGGTCACCAGGAGATCCGAAAACATGGTTCATTATGCGATGTCGTTCTAGCTCTACAACCCCTAGAAACGTCCTGTCATGCAGAGTAATGGAATTCAAGCTGTGATCCGGTATATCGGTGAGGCGGGAAGGAGGCGGCGATATGTGAACTCGAGAAAGTCTCGGAACATAATACCTGAGAAGGATGTTAGGATAAATAACGGGTGATGGAATGATTTTTAGACACAGAAGAGTGTGCTGCGAAACTGTCGTGGAGATCAACACATCGGGAACAACTGCTCCTTCTGACCCTCACAGCCTGAAGAAAACACTATGTTGCGCGACTGAATCATATTCGAAGCAATGATCTATTTCTAGGTAACAGCACTTGCTGACGTAGTAAAATCTAAGCTTGTGGATGATTACTGATGAGTGGACACATGAGGAACAAGGTCAAGATCGTTTGCGTTTGCCAAGAGACTTCGGGGGGTTGTGTACCAAGCAAAGAGGTGTGCTTTCGAGTGCGATATGTTCAAGAGTGTCAATTTCTATCCCGAGGTCTTCTGCAAGGCTTGCCGCATCTTGAGGTGGTAAGTAGTCCGTCGCAAATTGCCAGAACCTGATGTGAAGACAAGATTTAGTACAGACGACCGAAAATTGCTTTTGCAGGTTTTGGGGAATGAAGAAGAGCAACGCTGTCAAAGTGAGATGCCATGGATGCGAACATACGTCGTGAAGATCTTTCTTCGTTTAATCCATTCTGCGCGCCACTTGCTCCATTCTGCGTCAATTAGTGTAAGATCTTCAGCAGAGATTAATGGCGCGCCGGATCTCAGAGGTTCCAAGCGAGCCGATGTTGAGGCGATCTATGGTCGGGGTGGAACATAGGCTGTCATGGAATGTACCTCAGGGTGACAAGGTCGAGTTATCCTTACGGCAGCTGTCACTTCTGCAATTTTCGCATCCAGTTCAACATCGGTCAGGTTGCTTTTCAGTTTGGCCAACTCTGTGAACACACGCTAAGAACCTTTCCTATTTTTCCAAAAAGACGTCAATTACCAGCATTATATGTCTTGAGTTCCGCCGCGAGCCCCTTGTTCTCGTCATTGATCAACTTGTACTCCGCTTCCAGTTTGGCGACCTTCTCCGAAGGCATCGATTCGATATTAGCTTGGTTCGCAACAAAGAAAGTAGTTTTTCCTGGAATGACGGGATAAAGGTGCGCATATATGAGGTGGAAATACAGAGCCTGAGGAAGCCCAAACCATATGTCTTTTGTACAAGTTCTCCCCTCTCTGCCAGTGCTACCAAGATCTTCTGAGTCGCGGTCTTTGGAATAGCGCCCTTTAGATTCGCAGCGACATCTACCGCTCCATATGGGCGGTTCATCTGAAATAGCGATGAGTGCATCCTGAAACTGGAACATGGAAACGACTACTCGTTTCAGGTATTCAAGGACCTTGTCCTCAGCTAAATCGTATTAGAATACAAATATTTGACGAAATATTATGGTATACCTTCTTGTCCCTTTAGAATAGCTACCTTGGCTTCAGATTTTGGTTTCGCAGACATTTTTGAGCTAAGTAGTACTGCCGGATCCTCGGAGAAGAGCATGGCAACACGTGACCGCGAACCGACATCCCCGGAGTGGGCTTATAATTTCCAAGCGGACGGAACCTCAGGCCTCAGGCTGACATATAGTATTGTTGGCAGACTCCTTAGGATCCGAGGCCCAGCGCTCATCGTCCGACACTGTCTGTGCATGAGCTTGTTCTGTTCGGATGAGTTCTAATGTCTCGACTTCTCCTCGAGACAAGCGCACTCTCAATTATATCGTTCGTTCCGGCCTAGCAGGTGGAATAGCCGGGTGTGTGGTGCGTCAGTATCTAAATGCTCTGAAAGAGTCAGTTTGAGCTTTCTTTCAGGCCAAGACAGTTGTTGCTCCTCTCGATAGAGTCAAAATTCTCTTCCAGGCCTCTAATCCCGACTTCCAAAAGTACACAGGTGAATCTAGCCGATAAGCTCCAGCTTCAGTTTTGTTAACAGTATTCATGCTGATAAGGCTCGTGGAGTGGAGCATTCCGCGCAGGGACTGAGTTGTATAGAGATGGAGGGGTAAGAGGACTGTTTCAAGGTCACTCTGCTACCCTGCTCCGCATCTTCCCCTACGCTGCTATCAAATTTATGGCATATGACCAAGTCCATAGCGTGAGTGCGCCCACAGGCTGTGATGTTCATAATCCATATGAAGTTTACCAGCTCTTAATGCCCACCAGGGAACAAGAAACAAACCCCCGACGGTTTCTTGCTGGTGCCTTGTCAGGTTCTTACTTCATATTCCAATATGTGCATTTATTGACCTAAACATGAAAGGCATTGTGTCCGTGTTTTGCACCTACCCCTTAGATGTGATCAGAGTTCGAATGGCATTCCATACAAGATCACCAAACAGCGAACCAGTACCGCCTTCATTCATTCGTGCATACAAACAAATATACAGCGAGTCTGCTTTGGCAGTGCAAGCATCCAGTAATCAACATACCAGACCTCTGATCGAGCGCATTCCCATTTTGAAATTCTACCGAGGCTTCACAGTCACAGTTGCAGGCATGATTCCATACGCAGGTGTCTCTTTTCTGAGCTGGGGATATCTCCGGTCTCGCGTACTCCCTCCGTCTAAAGTGGGACACAATCCTCCCACCCCGATCGCCGACCTTGCCATTGGAGCATTTTCCGGAGTAATTGCACAAACAGCATCTTATCCTTTCGAGGTTGTTCGGCGACGAATGCAAGTAGGAGGAATCACGCAGCCTGATCGATGGTTGCGGTGGGGAGAAACTGTGAGTGCTGTCTGGGAATCTAGAGGATGGAGGGGGTTTTATGTGGGATTGGGGATAGGGTACTTGAAAGTAGTTCCTATGACGGCTGTGAGCTTCACAGTGTGGCAGAGTTGCAAACGGTTACTAAATGCGTGAATAAAACGGAGATCATCATATCAGTGCAATTGAATTGTGATCTGTGATGGATTGGTTGGTCTGACTCGGACATCGCACGATCGGCGTCGGTCACTTCGGGGAAGTATATAGGTACACGGTGACATTGAGTGAACGATGCCATGAGATAGACCGTTTGGAGCGGGCGCTGCCCTCATTTTCGTTCCAAACGTGCGACTCATATCCCACCACATGCGAGAAATGCTCCCGAGTCCCACCATGACCCAAACATCCAAGTCCATTAACGGCGTTCAGAAGGAAAAGAAAACTCGTAGACGTCTCCGCCTTAGCTGCGTTGAGTGCACCAAACGACGACAGGTGAGTGGTTGTTACAATATTGCTTCTAGCTTTGAACAAACAATTTCATCCTAGAAATGTGACAGGAAGTATCCATGCTCATTATGCATATCGCGTGGAGTATCTCATCTCTGTCGATGGGAAAGCGTGCCGGTTGCTCGCCCAACGCCTCAGCGGCCACCTGTTATCCCCTCCCATGGCCAAGATCCACTTGTTCAAGGGCTGGTCGCAAGAATCGCTACCTTAGAGCAAGCCCTGGAGGAGCACAGAAGTCAACAACTTAGGCTTGTAGCTACTAAGAAGCTTGAAACTTTCCCAGATACGTTCCTCAATTCACCATCTTCAGGATCTAGCACATTTGCCTCGGCTGATGCAATTTCGCCTTCCATCTCGCCAAGCCCTATCTTGTCAAATTTTGGGCTTCCAAGTGTTCCGAAAGAGGATGATGACAAGGACCGGAGTCTCACCACTTCCGTCAAGATCCAGCTAAAGGAAGAGGTTTATGCTACGACAAGCGCGCTTGCCCAGTTGTCATTTGGACACCACGGAGAGTTTGTCGGCAGAGGAAGTCTTATCTGCGCCCTGCACTCTGTGAGCTCAGATGAATATCGATCGCTTCTATATGTATCAAGAGTTATTGACTTTCTGCGAGTAGTTAAGTTCGGGTCCAGTGACTCGATTTCTATATGCATCATCCACAAATGCGGCTTCCGCCTACCGCGACACAACGGATGGCCTCTCATCTATTACTCCTGCCGACAGAGAAGAACTTATCCAGTCCTTGCCGCCTAAGCCGATGGCCACAGCTTTCATTCACCGATTCTTTGCCCAGTACAACTGGCGTTATGGAATACCAGAGCAATGGTTCCAAGCAGCGTGTACACAGATGTGGAACACGCTGGAATACCCCAGTCACCACAGCGTACATCTAAATGCGAACTGGCTTTCGCTTTTCTTTTCCATGCTTGCAATTGCCGCGAATAACTCTGACTATGATGCTACCCATATAGACGATAGTAGAGGCTTGGAACATTCCGACAAGTATTTCATGTGTGCGATGAAAGCCCGACGTATAGCCGAAGAGGATTACTTGAACAAGCCGAATGTCTCATTAATGGCTTCTGCAGCGGACGGCACTGTCCTGGGATGTCTTGCGGTGCCAGTCTTGTGCTGTTATCTTGCTCAGCGGGGCCGAGCTAGCGAGGCCTGGAAACTTGTTGGGCGTGGCATAAGGAACGCAGAAGCGGTTGGCATGCATCGGGACCCAGAATGGGCCCGTTGGCAGGTGATGTCGAAGGACGAAATGGCTATCAGGCGGATAGCGTGGTGGCAACTTGTCATTTGGGATAGGTGCATATTTTTCTTATGATAGCCACTAGATGAAGGCTAACAGTCCATATTAGGATGTACGCCTATCTCTTAGGTAGGCCTCACACGGTTAGAAACGATACAGTTGACGTTGGTGTTCCGCCATACATAGAAGCGGACGGATCTACGAATTATATCAATCGTGGGCTTGTCCTCTTCATTCAACTGGCCGAAATCGCTGGGGAAACGCTAGAAAAGGTGCGATTGCTATCATGTTCAGTTTTCCCTGATTAAAATAACCGTTGGTTTCAGTGCTTCGCAATTCGAGATCCAACCAGTAATTCCCTGTTTGAGCTGGACGACAAATTTCAACTGTGGGAGGACAACTTACCACCTGAATACCAGCTTAAGCGAGACGAACATGCCACGGAGAATATCAGCCAGGCAGACTTGATGACCATAGACCAGCAACGGTACACCCTCATCACATGGTATCTTATGTGCAGAGCGAAACTCCATCTTGTAGCCATCACTGGATCCGGTAGATTTTGGCAGCAGTGGGCGGATATCGAGGAGAATCGTAGACGCTGCATCCTGATCTGTATGAGGCAAATTCGGCTTCAGTGCGACACTCACGCTGCTGCTGTTCAGCGCAGGGCCCACCATGGTGGAGATCCCCTCCCAGGAAACCACTGGTTTTTTGAGGGCTGTATTTCACTTATCGAGGCTTCCGTTGTCCTGTTGAGCACGATTACGCGGCATCCTTGGAAAGAAAAAGTGAAAGAAGCAGTGGAGCTGGTAGACCGCGCGATGGTCGTTTTTACTCAAGTCGTGAGAGGACAGACAGGGAAACAAGGTGAAATAGCTCGAATGGCGGTCAAAGTGCTAGGAACATTGCGGGAAGAGGATTGGTGGAAAGCGCAGGTGCTTTCTGCTTCGAAATACCAACCCACGACAATACCCGCTGTGCCTGTCCTCAGCGACTCAAAGTCATTCAGTGTGTACGATACCCATTCGTACGCTAGAAATTTACACTCAAGCTCAGTCCAAACATCTCCTCGATACAACCCTAGCCGGATGGGGGACATTTCAGGCGGAATTGGTTACACTCCAGATCCTTCCAGCGAGGGAGACCACGGAGCCCCAGAAAGTAGAGATGTCCGTATGGTGGATCTACTGACAGAGGTCGAGGAACCATGACGTCGACGCTACTATATGTGGAGCTGGGATTTCGCAATAGTCAGCGGCCGCTTTTGTTATTCTAACTTGTACAAATCGAAAATTAGTTGACTGTCCAGAATCAGTAATTACGAAGGGACCCTTCTCTAGATTTCTTTCATGTAATCGTGCTCTTGCCTACACGTTTCATTAGGTATTGGTATTTGCTCTGGTGGTCTTATATGTATCTCACCGTACCTGCCAGCGAGCTCTAGCAAAAAATAGTCTTTCCGAGCTCAAACTATAATTATGTACATAATATAGAGTACCGAGCCGGCTCGGTGACCTCTGGTGACCTCCGTGGAACCAACCTCGATATATGACCGACCAAAACGGGGGCCTGTGAGTTCCTGTGCGTGCCGCAACGCGTCAGCGAAATCAAACCCCATCGCCCACGGTGCGTCTGCAGCGCGCGAGCGTGATTTTGCACAGGGGAGGGAGCCAAGTCACGAGGGTCGGGGAGCGTCAAAAATTCGATTTTATTGTACAATCAATCGATCTAGTTCTCCCCCAGCGAGATTTTGTTATTCGAGCCAGCAATGAATGTCGATGGAATTGAGAGCATCAAATAAACCAAATTCGCGCGAACCGCTTGCACCAGCCAGCACCCAGAAAGAACGAGAATTTTTATTTACGGGTGATACACACAGTGGCAGGCGCCAAGGTCATCAACAAGAGAAAATGTATCCGAGTCACGGTCAAGCCGCTGAGTCACCGACACGCGCTTGGAGAGGTCACGTGCCGGGTCAACCACTGGCATGGACTCCGAGACGTATATGTTGCGTATATGTAACTTTTAGCTGGATCAGGTTCTCAGCTCCAAATTCCTTCATCTGCCGGTCAGTGGACGGTGATGGGCCCTTTGAATCCCTAACAAACCATTATCAAGGAATTAGCTCGGGTCAAGAGGCTCTTGAATGGCTCGACAGCTTCAGCTTTGGGCAATGACAATGGGGCTTCCCCGAGCTCCAGAATGGAGCCTTCGACTTGACCATATCGCCACCTAATTTAGGGTGCTTGATAAGGGCAGCTGATTAGATGTGTGCGTTGAGTCTCGAATCAGAAACAGGGGAAGCCATCCAGACTCATCACCAGGGCGTCATACAGCCGCATGTCCGAGTCGGTCTTGATTCTTCATTGGGGGATTTCATTTGTAGATTGAGGGACATCTCAATTTTCCAGGCTTGAGCTCGGAACCATCCTACCTTTTTGCTAACCACTGAGTCCCAGTCGTCCACGCCTCCCCATGGGTTATGAATCTGAAGAATATCTCCCTCTGGTGTCTAACCCTCCTACCCTTGGAACAACGGTTAGAACACCACTCGACGAAGCCAGATCGCCCAACTGCTTCGCGTGAGAGGTACCTCCTGGTTGTCATACTACTGCAGGCTGTTGTAATCGCTGCTGCTATGTTCTTCATTGTTACTCGTGTGCGTCCAGATAGCGACCGACCTTTACTGTACTGTGAGTGACTGGCAACTTGAATGAAATTCAGCCTCATCTTTAATTTCCGGTCCAGCACCTGCTCAAGTAGCGCTTGAAAATAAAATTGTGACATTTACCGAAGGATTAGAAGCGAAAACTATCTACCAAGAAATTTCGGATGACGCCGAAAAAGCATGGGGACAGCTGTACAACCGTACGTTCTCGTACGTGCCAGAACAACTAGCCCATTCTGAAATTCAAATGACCGCAGATACTATAATGAAGATTCCGAAAAGCGAGGCCGTCTTACTGCCGAACAAGACGTATCCAATCAAGGACGACCCAGGATATTACATTATTGATCTGGATGTCTTCCACCAGCTCCATTGTCTGGTTCGCTACTATTTCTTCTTATTCCGATCCTGGGACCTTTAAATTTATCTCTAAAATAGCATAAAATCCGACATGCACTTTATATTGAACACTTCCCTGATGACCACCACTTGGACGATGTTCATGTATCGCATTGTGTTGACTCAATTCGCCAGTACATAATGTGAGTACACCACTACATTTTTTTAACATGCGTACTGACGCTCTTGAAAGGTGCAATGCCGACGTATCTGCGATTGTGTGGCAGTGGAACGCCAAAGCATCAGTGGCCGAACCAAGGTTCTCGCAGGCTCACATATGTCGAGATTTTGACAAGCTGCTGGACTGGACACGCGAGCATCGGATGCATCACTACATCAACCCTAAGCTTTTTGTGGAGGATGATTTACCGATCCCTCCAGTGATTTACTGAGCGCAAGCTGATTTTTCATAAGAATTGGAATGGCAGATCTCTTACTGTCTTCTTTCTTTCTACCTGGAGTTCTCATTTTTGGATATAATGTTCGATGGTTTCTACAATTTTCAGCTTTGCTCTTGCACATCGTGATGTCGCCGGAATCCCTTCAGTATCTTATCTACGTCATATTCGAATTCTTTCGAGCTTTAAACCTGCTTGGACTCTTGCTTCATGAATCCAGTACCTTATACGTAAACCTCTGGATCGCTGTCTCAAGCATTCCAAGTACTCATAAGCAATGGACATGACTTGAGAAAAAGTTCGACATGGGTGATAACTAGCAGGCAATACTGTACATAAAAACTCGTATGAAAAATCACTGTATATGTCATCCGACATTGTGAGGTGACACCATGGCATGGCTATATCCGACCCCCATTGTGTATATAAATTCCTTCGGTGTCTACTCCATCCTGCGTAGATTCCTTCAGAAGCGCATCAGTACAATAAAAGTTAATGCAAATAGGAGAATTTCGCACTTGTGCAGTGGCAGGCCTAGGTCCGCGCTTGAGAATGCTGCTGTCTGCTTGCGGACCATATTCGCGCTTAATAGAAAGCTGGTGAATGTACATGTCAATAGGACTACGAGTCAGCACTGAGAAGTCAGGGTCAGACAAAAACTTCAAACCTCCAAAAGGCCCCCATTGACACAATCCTAAATTCCATTGCTAGTAAACATGACGATCTACAGCACTTGAAAGCGACACAGCGTACCTTGGGGGAAGTAGTAGGGAGAGCCTTGACAAGAAAGGCGACGCAAAGAGACACGAGTAAAGGTGTAAATTTCATGGCAGGATAAGAAAGCTCAAAAAGCTCAGTGCTGGAGAGTACATTGTGGCTTCAGTTATATACTCAATCCAGGTGCCAGTGGCCGTAAGGTATGTACAGTCGGACCGGCCGTGACTCGAGGTTGGACTTCAGGTTGCCACTGGTGAACAGAGGAGTGTGCACTTTGCCGCGGATATTTACATAGTCCTGGCTTCTATTACGCATTGACGATAGGGATGTCGACGGGCATTGTATATGCCACTGGTACTAGTCTGGTAGTGACTGTGCTGTTAGATTTTACTAAATTTAAACATGGACATGATGTACATCAGTGTACATTGTACGCCATCTCATATTCCCACGACTACATTCGGTTGAGTAGCCTGGGTTGAGTCCGAGACTCCGAGCCTGTGCCAAACGAGAGACTCTAGCAGCCGAGCGCTGCAGCGCTGAGTACTCGATTGAACTGGAACTCGGACCTCCGAATTACAACTCACAGCGTCAATGGCAAATTCGATATTCATTTCGACCAGGGTAGTACCCATGATCTGCATAGATGACAACGGTAGATCCCCAGTTGACAGGTTATTCTGATCCGTTCAGATTTGGTCGACGAGGAGCTATAGACAACTTATTCGGAATTTCCGAATGGACCTGTTTTCGGAAGGGGTGCCTGGTGACTGGTCATGCGATGGGAAGTGTGATCAAGGTACCCAGGCAATTTTATTGTCTGGCGGAAATTTTCATATATGTAGCAAGATGGATTTTCAAATCGAATGGCAGAAAGCTTATTATGACCAGCTGAGGGCCTGAGGCTCCTGGACCTTGGAAACTGGCTTGGACGTAAGTACAGACCGATTTTGACCCTTGGGAGAATATGATCATGAATCGGAATAGCAACGTAGTAAGTAGGACCGTCCAATTGCCCCCTTGGAAACATCGCAAAGAAATTAAACATGCCTGGGCACATCGTGAATAACTGGATAACCCCACGTGGCCTATCCTGAAGTACTCGATAACAACCTCTCCAGATGTGCGAGCCAAATTTGAAGCTTGAAACCACGGGCTTGCAGTCACGCACCCGCTTCATAAGTATAGCATGCCTATATTCATGTGTGCATGTGCGATGTTCCCGGGGAGCACGGTCTACAGGGGACTATAGAAGTCATGCACCTAAAGAGTCCGTGTAGAGGATGATGTGACTTGGACGATCGTGTATCCTATGAACGTTATATGAACGAGGTAGAACCTGGGGCTGAAGATATCTTCTGGAGTTTATGAGAATATCAAACGAAAAACGAATGACAGATAACCTATTCGCAGACTCTCACACGATTTTCGCGATAAGCACCGGAGAGCCGTCAGTATCGTAACAATACGCACTCTCCGTCCCTGTTCCTATCCTGATAGAAGGACGTAGGAGCCTAGAAAAGGTTCGAACCATTGATATTGAGTAGTAGCACAAAGTACATCCATACCGTCAACTTCGAGACAGAACAGGTAATAGACGCCCCTGCTTGGATGTTTATAAAAACAATCCCTTGATACCGCGACGCTACCTCATGCCCAGCCAATCACCAGAGAAAGCCAAGCCTCTCCCATGACTCCGTCACAATGCTGTAGACATATGGTATGCGGAGACTCGGATGTGTATGGCGGGTACGATGATCACCCGGGTAAATTATGGTAGATTATGACAGTACTTGACCACGATCATGCCGCCGTTGCATAACGACGATGAGCTTTTCTCCAGTTGAAGTTTCAGTGACAGGAAGCGCCATGAATCAGCATGAATCAAGATGCCACGATAGCCGTATCACAGCCCTCGGGATGAGCTGCCAGCTCATGATCAGTAGACCAGGTAACCTGCGGAGTAGGTGTTATCTACGTGCCAGAAGAATCCGCTTCGAGTTCTTGCCCCTAAGTAATCATGCGGCGGTGGGACACGTGCTTTAAAGCTAGCCATACCAGGCAACAGGTGAGGATAGTACTTGAGACGAGCGGTGTTAGTAGCTGTCCGACATGGTTTAGCGCGGACATGGAAATGTTACCCAGGATCTTGAGAAGTTATACACCAGGATACCGTACCCCCGAACGTGGCAAGATCTACCTGATCTAGATATGCATGATTTTCGATTTGAAAAGACTGACAGCATCCACTGTTACATCGAGAACGCAATCTGCAGCGAAGGTCGAGTTAGTAAGATATTAGACAAGAGAGCCAAGTTGTTGGGGTATAGGATGGCAGTTGTCACGATGTGGTAATAGTCAGAAAGTGGCCACAGAAGTAGGGTCCAGCGGGAGGCGCGGAGCTGACCTAAATATAATAAACCGCGGAAGGTAATTGAAATTAAAAATAGTTTCCAAGAAAGGTAATCGTGATCGCACCCTAGTGGCGACGCCGACCATTCTTGTCCGCTGCCACCACCCTCATCGTCGCTGGTTGTCCCCGTGAATGTTGCGCGACCGATATCTTCATTGAAGCTCCTCTTGCTAAGGCTTCAAACTTATCGTGCCTCTTTGTGTCATATTTCGGGTACAAAACTAGAACAATAGCCAAAGCTGAATCAAAGCGCTCAGACATCTGCTGGTTTCCACTTCAACAGCATTTCGTCGCCATATAACAATCGGTGTATCTTGACGGCTGGTTTATTAACCATGCCCGTCCCTTTGCGGACTACTTATCAGAAGGCGGAAGCGAAGTATAACGTTACTACAGAATGTGCGTCCTCTACTCCTTTGTTCAAGTTTTAAACCTTACTTTCGATTCTAGTCCCTAGCCTTGGATTGCACTCTGCTGCAGCGACGGGAAATGTCGGTCTCGTTGAATATGCCCTTGAACATGGCCAACCTATCAACTCGGTTCTCGACGGTGTCCTTCCTCTCCATGCTGCATGTGCTGGTGGCAATGTTCAGGTTGTCAAAGTGTTGATTGACCATGGGGCCGACGTCAATGCTCCAAGGTCGGCTTCTTCTACTTTTCATTAAGCAAATATCCGCTGATCGGTCGTTGTCCGCTCTCTTGCATTTTAGGTTGCCCAGAAGATACTCGAACGACAAAAATAGAGATGCGTCCGCGCCGATTGTAGGGACCTCTGGATCCACACCCCTTCACTTTGCTGCTGCAAATGGCAATACAGATGCCGTCACGCTCCTCTTACTGCATGGCGCTCATGCAGACCGTTCAGATAAGCACGGTGTTACTCCTGAAACACTGGCGCGGCAGAATGGGTGGCTTGAATGTGCTGGTGTATTGCAACAGTGGGTCCTGAACAAGGACAAGGACCTCCGGGAACGGCCCAGTGGCTTCGCAGACGACTATAAGGGTCTTAGTCGTGAGCGGCTAAGCTCGTTCGGTACTGACGCGAGTGAACCTTCCCTGACAATGCGTAGAAGACTTCAGATGAAACATTCCATTGATACGGCCCTTAATAGGCTCAGGTCATCTTCTGTGGACCCGAAACAGCAGTCAACGTCGTCTACCCCGCCATCATCTCCGTTCAAGGGAGAATACACATTCTATCCGGTCGTTGATTCAGACGATGAACGCCTTACCCCCTTTGATGGTGCTCGTCGACCCTCACTTCCGCAGATCTTACATACCTCTACTTCTGGGCCTTCTCGCATGCAGAAGTCATCCCCTTCACATTCCAACGGGAGCCCAAGCCCTCGGAGACCACGTTCCGCTGGGACCGGGACAAGCCCTGAACCTGAGTATTTAGACCTCAATCCACCTCCGGGAAGACCCAGCGTAGGAAGGAGATTAGGAAGCAAGTATTCACTATTGAATATATTCAAGAGAGCACAATCAAACGAGTCTGGCCAGCCAGTTGAATCATCTCAGTATATTTCCCATTCTTCGCCACCACATACGCCAGATTTAGTGCCCGCACATCCTTCAACGAACTCTTCATATCCGACAGCTTCCTCACCTCAGCACTCTTCAACCATTAATCTGAGCGACCACAGTACTTCGCCAAGTCCTTCCCCATTCACTCGTTCGGGGTTACGTTTCCACCGTGGCAGCGACGCATCTACACGTGCAGCTTCCCAGCCACAAACTCCACCGTCCTTAAATGGCTCCGGAATGACATCGGGCACTATTCCGTCTCCACAACATCCAACCATCCCACTGGCTGCTGATATTCATAATGGGCTTACTCAGCCAGAAAGACAACGTCACTCACATTCCCGAGATCGCTCCAGATCTGCCGCGAGTGGTACTCGGATTCGCCTGGAAGAAAATTCTAAATCGAGTCCTAGTCCGAGCTCGAGTCCTCTCACGAGACTTGGAATCCTGCGCGCTCGGGGGCACACACGAGATAGATCTGGTTCAGGAGGGAGTATTGCAGGTTCCCCTGGATACAGAGGTGGCACTGTATTTGATGACGATGTAATGGTTGTTTCTGGTGAGAACAATGACGGTGGGAGATCTGAGCCCAGGCCTAGCATCCTACTCGCACACAGGCGCTTATCATCAAGCGGTCAAGGATTTCGGGCACTCCGCTTAGATTCTACTTCTGGCAGCAATAGTGCAGGGAGAAGCGGTAAAGAGGGAGAGATAGATGTCGATGGGCGAGGTCTACTGTTGAGATTCAGTAACAGCATAACTTCGCTAAGCGAGTTCAAACGGCGAGTACCAAGCAGTCCGGCATTGAGGGTCAGCGAAGAAGATCTTGTACCGGAGTCTGTCTCCGCTGTTGCTGGTGACCTTGTGACACCTAGCAACGATCTCCAGAGAGAAGCTGCCTACGAGGACGAAGATGAGGACTTTGAATATGGAAGACCGCTTCCTCGCGACCATCAGCCTCTCCTCGATATTGGAATTCTGGAGAAGTCGTCACAGATCGGTGTTTCGATTGCAACTTCGTCTGAATCCTCTCTTTCACCTATTATTTCCAAGGAAAGTCCTACTGTTGAAGGATCGCCGCTTGTAGACGCGGATTTCCCGTTTAGCATCAACAGACCGCCATTACCAAGTGAAAGCGAACCTGACCCATCCTCCAGCGCACTATTGCGAATTCCGTCACTCATCGACAATCGAAGCAGGGGTGACTCTGTCAGTAGCACAAGCACAGCGGACAGTTACAACCCGCAGCTAAGTGTGAGCGGCACAACGAGCGGGAGTGGAGGCAGCGATACTGTTACAACACCAGTCTTAGCAACCACAAGTGTGGTGCATATTCACTCGAGTCCGAAAAGGTTGAACGAAGAGCGTCTGGTGATGGAGGGATTCCAGGAGGGAGGTCTGAGCATTAACAATATCAAGAACGGTAACACCAATGCTACCCCTGGAATCCCTGTGAGGCATGAGCGACGATATCATATTCCGCCTGATATCAGTATCAGTGCGATTTCGTCGCACGCACAAGCCGAAGCACTTGTTCAGAAAGCTCAACAGGATATTCTGGAGATGGCCCTTGATAGCGATACCTCATCCGCCACTGGAAGTACGGGACGATCGCCGCTGAGTGCGCGGCTAGCGGCTTATGGTGAAAGTCTCGCTCTGGAGAGAAGGTTAAGGGAGCAGAAAGCCGCCGAGGAGGGCCGCAGCGCGAGCACGGATCGACAGCGATCAGATTCGCCTCTTTTAACGAGTGATGCGTCCATCCTCGATGGAAGAACCACGCCAAGAATCGATAGTCTAGCACGACGGGATGGAGTGGAGCGCCAACATAGTGTAGAACACAAATCGGGCAGACCTCGTCTGAATGCCAAGGTGAATGCCCCGCGAAGACCTTCGACTGCTGAAGGACGTAAGTAGCCTAATGGTTCGTCTGAAGTAACTTGGACTAAAGAACTAATTTTATGTAGTATCTCCGAGACAGACCAACAACTCCATGTCGAGCGATCAATCTGGGCGTTCTCACCAGTCTTCACGGTCAACGTCAGGGTTTACCTCTTCGCCATCAAGCAAATTGTCCACCGAGCAGGACATTGATCCGGCAGAGAGACACGACTTCTTTCCCGAACATCATCACTCGAACAGGCCATCCGTCGAGCGGGACGTTGATCTGGCAGAGAGACATGACTTCTTTCTGGATCATTCTCACTCGAGCACGGCCATTCGTGCAAATCACGATCAAAATATTACATCGGGATACAGCCGCAACGGCCTCCGCTCTTGCACTCCTCTTCCATTGCTCGATCTAGAGAATGGTCAGCTCAGTCGCATTAGCTCACTGGACACTCCAGAAACTGATACAGAGCTGGGGAGTCCTCTCTATCGTGTGTCCACTGCCCCCCTTTCGGGCGACCCTTCCTCACGCGGAAAGCGTGAAGTCAAGACAGCGAATAAACTGACCAGAATGGGCTTCTCCCCTGCTGAACAGGCAGGGCGTGGAAATCCTGCGGTTTCTGGCAGCAGCAGCAAACGGTTTGGCGCGTTCAAGTCTCTAATACAGACGATCAAGGGCAAATAGCATGATACCCCCGCGCATCTCATTCATTGTATGTAACCTTATATTTATCTCAATCCCTATCCCACGTTCTCTATGTTATGTTCTTTGTTGTCTGTTTAACTAGGTGTATTTTCTAGCCTGTGTACTACTCATTTCGATGCGTTTTCTTGTCTAGGCATTGTTATCGTTCCATTATTCGGTTACTCTGTTATTCCCAATACTTATTGTTGTGACGATAGTTGTACACTTTCATTGCGGACTTCAATTTCACCACATTCATCCATCTTACCTTTTGTACACATGTTTGCATCGATACATATTCAACATTGTGACCCGGCGTTGTTTGCGTCCAATTGCAAATAAGCATAATGCTATTGAAAGCAAACACAGCCAAATAGGCTTGAGTGCGTTGCATATCGTCCTAGAATTCCTTTCTGCTTGATCTCATTGTATCGCTATATATTTTCTCCATTCGGTTATACCACAGGCTCACGAGTTGTTGAAGCGTTGCTAAGCGCCCGTTCGGACGTCATACTTGACAGTCACGCCAAGCTTTCTTGAGCAACCCCGTGCACTATAAATCTTGCTCAAAACAGAAGGTTGACAGGAGGGTGCATGAATACGGGCGGTCTGTACTCTAGCCAGGATGACCGTGACGCAGCGGAGGCCACAACATTTACCTGACGAAATCCAAAGTATGTTTCCTCTATGGATTACCAAAGATTACCTACACTGTTGTGACTTTAGCGGTGAATGAACCGGGAGTCCAGTATCAATGCGACTCCTGTGCATGTGATCTCACCCATACAATTCGTATCAAGTGTGCCGATCCAGTATGTGACACTGACGAAGGTGTGGACATCTGCCCGGCGTGTTTTTGCGATGGAAAGGAGTTTGGAAAGCATAGGCGGGGACACGCGTATCGTGTGATTGTACGTCTAATGCGCTGATCTTGCACTCATTCTGAAATTTACACACTAACCATGTAGGAAATCAACTCTTATCCAATATTTACAGAGGATTGGGGTGCAGACGAGTGAGCCCTTCTTTAATACAGTGGTTGTTTTGAAAAGATGGAACAGCTGCGTTTCAGGGAATTATTGCTGCTTACTGGCATTGCAAGTCAAGGCTTTGGAAACTGGAAAAAGATCGCGGAACATGTTGGTACGCGAACAAAAGAGGAAGTTGAAAAACATTACAACGCTGTATACGTCGACTCTCCGAATTGGCCTTTGCCCGTAGGTTTTGTCGCGACTGGCTCATAACCCAAGAGCTGATTTTTTCCTAGGATATGGACCGTCAGTTTGATATTGATCCTGAAGAGTTTCAGGAGCGTAAACGACGGAGAATATCTGAGATGAACGCAATGGCACCTCCGCCTCCTAAAGTCGCGCCTACCTCTGCCCCTGGCATTCATGAAATTGCTACCTTCCTTCCAGGGCGTCTGGAATTTGAGCACGAACTGGACAATGATGCAGAAGATCTGGTGAAGGACCTCGAGTTTGGTGTATGCCTCCAGTACGGAGGGGATCAGATTGTTGAAGACGAGGATGATCTGGAGGTTCGTGCGCGGGTACAGTGGGAAGAGGAACAGAGGCAAAAGGAGGATGGTGGTTCATATACAGGAGGTAAAGGGCCTATGAAAGGAATGGTCAATGGAATAGTCAACGGGCACCACACAAATGGAGACATAGTCAAGCAGGAAATACGTTCAAAGTCTGAAGATGTCGTGATGGCAAATGGAAGCCAAGAAGAAGAAAGCGCTGAGGAACCGACACAGCTGCCTCCACTGGAGACAACCGACTCCCTCGCATTCAAGACGACCCTACTGGAAATGTACTTACAACGCGTGGACAAACGCATAGAAAATAAAGCACTGATGTTCAACAGAGGCTTGGTGGACTATAAGAAGGTTCGCTTTTTTAATTGCCATATTCGCTCGAAGTTTATTTGTCCTAGATGCAAGCTGCAGAGAAAAAGCGTCCACGTGAGGACAGAGAATTCATTCATCGTCTACGCCCGTTTGCCCGATTACAGACAGCTGAAGACTTTGAGATGTTTGCTACCGACATACTTTGTAAGTCTTCCATATTTGACGGGACTATGTCTTAACAATATCCTAGATGAGGCTATGCTCCGGAAGAGAATCACTGAGCTGCAGCTTTATCGACGACAAGGTTTGACAACTGCAGCGGACATCGAGAAATACGAGGTAGATCTAGCGAAACGGGTATGTATTTTCTACTTCAATCATTGATGTCAGTCAACATCTATATGTGACAGGCGCAAGCTAAGCAGGCTCCTGTCCGGGATTATCACTCATCGGAGAGACTCCAGGGTCGATCAGCAGGACGGCACTCTTCCGGCCCTGATCCTCGTCGTTCCAGTTTCCCTGCTTTCGGCGAGGCCGAAGGTAGAAAGTCTCATGAACGCGAGAGCACTCCAAGATTACCAGGTACAATGTCTGCACCTGCTACTACCCCGCTTGTTCGCCGACCTCGTAAGCCATTCATCGATGATGATCCCGAAGCACCCACTCAACTCTAATGATTTTGATATGTCAGCTGCGCCACTCAATCTTGCGAATAGCCCTTCACTTCATCTTCTTACCCCGCCAGAACAAACACTTTGTTCACAACTACGGATTCTTCCTAAACCTTACCTCGTGATCAAGGAGACACTTGTACGGGAGTATGCCCGGAGAGGTGGGAAGCTACGTCGACGCGAAGCCCGAGATCTAGTAAAAATCGACGTCAATAAAACCGCTCGAGTCTGGGATTTTCTTGTACAAGCTGGTTACCTCAAGATTACCAATGATTCAACCGCCGCCCCTCCTCTAGATTCAAGGTACATGTCATCTGCTTTGACTCTTCAATGTTTCTTGGATCCTACTATCTTCTACGTTGCAGTGCATCTGGCGGAACGTCAATAGCTCCGCCCGCCAATGGCTCTCCCAACAAGGAAATTCAAACACAAATTCCATTGAAACAACCTTCCACCCTCACCGTTGTTCCGGGCAGCCGCAATGGCTCCTTTCAATTGCCATCAACGCCATCTTCTGGCTTGGTGGTTCCACAACCTCCACATTGACATATGAAATTAAATGTAAGTTCATGGGAGCTGCTTTACTTGTGTAGTATAATGATTTCTTTTTTATGTTCACAGGTAATTTACCTCATCCTTAACAAGAGGCAGCAGATCGCTGCGACCAACTATCACTTCGCAGTACTCTAGGACACCGTCTTTGATCCCTGCTGCTGCTAGTCTTTTCTGCTGATGCATGGTCTCCAGCAGTGCCAACATACAACAACACGAAGTGCAAGGGTCGGAAGAGCGGCCCAACTCGTCCATGCTGGTTAGAGCCAGGAATCGGATGGTCAATAATAAGAAAGCCTTGAGGCTTGTCGAGATCGGCTTCACAAGCGCTGTGGATGTCAGGGGAGAATGAGTTGATCTGGCAACAGAGGTTATGGACTCATCCATGTCAATGTTCATTGCATTGTCCAGTTACTAGACCCAAGTAGCAGATGTAACTTTTCGGCAAAGTTAACTTGCTGTACCGTGATTGGTCAATCTTACCGTCCGTACAAATATGTGATAACAGTGGAGACATCGATCATATTTTTATCAAATTAAGTCTGAAGCGCGATAACACAAAAAAATGGTCCAAGCTCATCACCATAGAGCTGGCGGACTCAAGCAGGTAAATAGAGCCTACATTTAATCCTGAAATGACTGACTGGAATCTTACAGTCTAACAAGCCATTCAAGTCTAAATATGCCACAAAATCTTCCTTAAAAGATGCTGCCAAAGGTCAGTGCGTCGATCGCCAATCATTTCAGTGCTACATGCTGCACACACCCTTTGGCATCGAATTCGAAGTTTACTAACCTATATCGACACAGGACGCGTACCTCATGCACCCCACAAGGCAAACCCTGCATCTAATGCAGCACAGTCGAGGCTCAACAGGCGCAATAAAGCAAAGCAAGTTCAAGCACAAAAACGGAACGTCTTAGTTTCGGCGACAAAATTATTCAATGGTGTAGATGGAGCACCTCGCATCGTAGCGGTTATTCCTCTTTCTGGAGATTTAAATGCACGAGCTACTGTAGCTTCACTTGCGCAATCTCTAGATCTTTCGGCAGCTGGATGCCCGGAAACTGGGCTTTGGAAAATGAAGTGCGTTTCCGTGCAATATAATTGCACATTGATGCATCAAACTGATTTAATCTATGAAGAGCAGAACGTTTCAAGACATCGCTCCAGTTCATAAATATTGCCTACAGGAATTTCTATGGAGCTCTTGACGCCTGTCAAGTTGCGGACTATGTAGTCTTTGTGCTATCGCCTACCGTGGAGGTCGATGTCTGGGGTGACACGCTACTTCGAACGCTTCAAGCACAAGGTCTTCCATCTGTTGTCACAGTGGTTGCGTCAGATCCATCTCTGGATGTAAAATCACGTCCTGCGATATTGAAATCCCTGTTATCCTTCATCCAATACTTTGTTCCAGCACAAACACGAGTTTTCGATATGCATGTAGGCTCTGACCGTTTAACTGCTTTGCGAGCACTGTCTGAGGGCAGACCCGATGACGTTCGATGGAGAGAAGGCCGATCATGGGTTTTGGGCGAAAAATCGGAATGGGATAATGGTGTCTTGAAAGTGACTGGCATCGTGAGAGGCGCGTCTCTGTCGGCCAACAGGCTGATTCACTTGCCAAATTTCGGCGACTTCCAAATCGGCAAGGTAAGTCATCAATCTATTGTCACTGTAGTCGTAGCACCATAACCTTGTAGGTTTTATCTTCACCCACACCGCGGCATATAAAATCTGGTCACATCGAAAGGATGGAGGTTGAACCTATCATTTTGGCAGATCCAGATCCCGATGCAGCCGACTCCCTTGTGTCGAGTAACGAACCCGATGATCTTGCGAACGATCAGACCTGGCCGACGGAAGAAGAGATGAACGTTGGTGGTGAGAACGTCGTCCACACGTCCTTGCCTGACGCACGAAATGGTACAACCCCCAAGGCCATTCGACGAATACCAAAAGGTATGAGTGAATACCAGGCCGCCTGGATTATCGAAGAGGATGATTCGGGCGAGGACTCTGAGGAACACGAGCAGAAGACAGGAGATGGGGCTGATATGGAAGATGCCGTCCAGGAAGAGGAGGAAGAGATGCAGGATATGCCTATTGACGATCATGAAATGGAGATGGATAGCCGGCGAAGTGTCGCGTTTCAAGATCTAGACATTGAAGAAGAAGAAAAACAGTGAGCGTATTTTTCATACTTTTAATTTCACTATCTAATATTTTTCAAGGTTGGAAACTTGGAGAAATCGCAAGCGCGAAGAGGAAGATGACTTGGCATTCCCTGACGAGCTGGACACGCCCAAGGATGTCCCCGCCCGTGTCAGGTTCCAGCGATATCGTGGCATGCGGTCATTCCGAACAAGCCCTTGGGACCCATTCGAGAACCTACCTCGAGACTATGCCCGCATATTCCAGTTTGAAGACTTTAAGCGTACCGAGCGCGGTGTTCGTCGGCGAGCGGAACAAGAGTCAGGGACTGTGAAGGCATGTTTATTAAACTTTCTTCAGCTTGGTACAGGGTCTGACCAAATGCAGCCTGGAGATCGGGTCACCATTCATCTGAAGAATGTCCCGCGAGAAGCGGCGAGCAGTGGCCCAATTTCCATGTTTGCGCTGCTACAACATGAGCACAAGATCTCCGCATTAAACTTTACTGTTCAGCGAAATACTGAGTATAGCGGATCTGTCAGGTCCAAGGTTCGAGTCAATGCTTTTGCTCCAAGAGCTTATGACTGACAGGCATATAGGATCCCTTGGTTCTTTGTCTAGGCTCTCGTCGCCTACGTGTAAACCCTGTCTACAGTCAACACACCCGTGGTGGAGGCAAGGGCGCAAATAATGTGCACAAGTTTGAGCGGTTTTTACGACATGGGATTACAAGCGTCGCTACCACGTACGGCCCCGTAGCTTTCGGCAAGCAGCCTTGTGTGTTTCTCAAGGAAACATCTGACCCTCAAGGTAGACCTATTCTTCCACTCGAGCCCATAGTCTCATTATTGTTTTTGCGAAATCTTCAGCCCCACTTCTCGTTTCTATGGGCACTTTCCTTAATCCAGATCCAATGCGGATTATCGCAAAGCGTATCATTCTGACTGGACACCCGATTAAAGTACATAAAAAGACTGCTACCGTCCGCTATATGTTCTTCAATGCTGGTAAGCTATGCCTGATGTGCCATTAAGCGCCCCCTTATACCTTTTGTTTTCAGACGATGTCAACTACTTCAAACCGATCCAGCTGCACACCAAGCACGGACGAATTGGACATATTCGCGAGTCACTGGGCACGCATGGCTACCTCAAAGCACATTTCGATGGACCCGTCAACCAGATGGATACGGTGTGCATGTCATTGTACAAGCGCGTCTTCCCGAAGTGGGCACAATTGTGGACGGAGGCCCAAGCTGACGAGCCTGCTTCTGACGCTATGGAGGAATAGCTATCTGCCTCTACTTCCAGATGGTCCTTTTGCATGATGCAAATTTAGTTGATATTATGTATGCCTGGAAAACCTTTCCCAGCCAGCTTGCAAGATTTCTGAGTGTCCCATGGCCAGGAAGCTATGGCCCATGAGCATAATACCTTCTTGAAGACTGGTAATTATTTGCGAACTCCTCGCATGCATTTGCCTACACTACATATATGTAAAGGGAAAAAAGTCAATTTGTACTTGAGATTGAACAATTAGAGTGTATTCGCAGCCAAGTTTACTCCCATCTGTTGAAGTGAAATCATGCTCCGCACTAAGCAGTCTCGTTAAGCCGACTCGTTGTTCTGATGAGAACCGCCCCGCAGCGTGACACTGGGTGACGTTCTTCTATCATCTCAATGTAAAACTTATTTTTTCCTAGCCTGAGGTAAAAGTTTTCTATAAACTCATATGTGCTGCCAGTCATTGCCTGTGCTAGTCGCACAAGGACTTTTGAATACTTAGTATCCTGTCACTAGTTGTCTCTTCTAGTGACTGTGTCTCCTTTGAATAAGAGGTAACGTATGCTTGTTAGAGCTCATGTATATTAAGCTGATGACTGAGCGAGCTCGGCCTGAGCAAGGTGGATCAAAAATGACTTTTCCATGATAGACGAACATGAAGTCAAACTACATAGCAAATAGGAAAATAAATACAAAATAAATACATCTGTGTAAACAAGTGCTAATGTTACTATGTTACTATATTGATATCTACCTATGCTACATAAGTTGTGACCGGTGATCGGTCCTGTCGACATCTCCTTACTGTCCTTACTTATGATCTTTCTCCATCAACGCACCTCATTCGATTTATACACTAATAGTATGGCAACAGAACCTGGACTGCCCCATTTTGGATCAATGGATCAGCGGAGTTGTTAGCCGAAACTGGTCTGCCGGATTACAAACACCGATAGGTGACCAAACAAAGCCTCGTGTGACGCCGTTGATAGCGCTCAACGTTCAACATCGCGGACAGCTAGCCCCGATAGTGTTCTAGATCTCGTTCCCATTAAAGGTGAGGTTCAGGATCAGTCCAACATAGTCACT